>CM061131.1:94678066-94705194 GCA_030789695.1 Scilla litardierei
AGACGTCTTTGCCTGGTCACCAGAGGACATGCCCGGTGTAGATCCCCAGGTGATCGTCCACCAGATCAACACCGACCCCAACTTCAAGCCGGTCAGGCAGAAGAAGCGGAACCTGGGAGGCGAGAAGATGAAGGCGGCCTCCGAGGAAGTAGAGCGTCTCCTCGATGCCGGCTTCATACGAGAGGTCTGGTACCCGGAGTGGCTCTCGAACGTGGTGATGGTCAGGAAACCCAACGGGAAGTGGCGAATGTGCGTGGACTTCAGTGACCTCAACAAAGCCTGTCCCAAGGACAGCTACCCCCTGCCGCGCATTGACCACCGTGTGGACAACGCCTCGGGGTACGAGATGCTTAGCTTCATGGACGCCTACTCAGGGTACAATCAAGTCCAGATGGATCCCCGGGACGAAGAGATGACAGCCTTCATGACGGACCGGGGAACATACTGCTACAAGAAGATGCCCTTTGGCTTGAAGAACGCAGGGGCCACCTACCAGAGAATGGTCAACAAGGTTTTTTACTCCCAGATCGGGAGGAACCTGGAGGTCTACGTCGACGACATGCTTGTCAAGTCGAGAAAGCCGGATGACCATATCGCCGACCTTCGTGAAACCTTCGAGCGGTTGCGGCGACACAACATTCGACTCAACCCCACAAAGTGCACGTTCGGGGTAAGATCTGGCAAATTCTTGGGATTTATGATAACTAACCGTGGCATTGAAGCTAATCCTGACAAGATCGAGGCACTGATCAACATGCGGGAGCCGACGACGATCAAAGAACTGCAGAGGCTGAATGGGCGCATCGCAGCCTTGGGGCGATTCCTATCCAAATTGGTGGAAAGATCGCTCCCCTTCTTCAAAGTTCTGAGGAAAGCAATCGCGGAACCGTCAGACAACAGGAAGGCGATACTATGGGACGAAGACTGCTCCAGGGTGTTCGTGGAGCTCAAGGAGTACCTCCGCAGCCCGCCTCTCCTGTCCAAGCCACGAGAAGGGGAGTCGCTAAGCCTTTACCTGGTGTGCGCGGAGGAAGCAGTGAGCTCGGTGCTGATCAGGGAAGACGGTGGGGTACAGTGGCCGGTGTACTACACGAGCCGGGTCTTGAAGGGGGCAGAGGTGCGGTACTTGCCCATGGAGAAACTGGCATACGCCCTCGTTATCTCAGCGCGAAGGCTCAGGCCCTATTTCCAAGCCCACACCATACTGGTCTTGACTGACTCACAACTGGAGCAGAATCTCAAGAGATTCGATCGAATGGGAAGGATGCTAAACTGGGGGGGTGGAATTGAGCGAGTTCGACCTCCGATTCAAACCGCGCACGGCCATCAAAGGGCATGCCTTGGCCGACTTCATCGCTGAGTGCACAACGGAAGGAGAACACCCCCCGGAGGGTGAAGGCCCAACAATGGTAATTGCCCAGCCCTTGTCTTTTCTTTCGGCTGACCACCTCCAGTCAGGAGTCCCAGGAGCATGGATAGTCCATGTGGACGGATCGGCCACACAGTCGGGAGGCGGGGCTGGGATCGTGATCCGATCTCCAGAAGGGAACATCGTGGAATACGCGTTGCGGTTCGAGTTCCCGGCCACCAACAACGTGGCGGAGTACGAAGCGGTGATCAACGGCCTGAGGCTGGCCCTGGAGCTCGGGGCCGAGTCCGTGCTCCTCCTCAGCGACTCGAAGCTCATTGTCAACCAGCTTCTGGGAAGTTACGAGGCACGGGAGGAAGCGATGCAGAGGTATCTCGCCGTCGCCAAAGCGGCGTTGTCCAGGTTCAAAGACGTGGAAGTCTTGCATCTCCCGCGATCGGAGAATGCACGGGCAGACCCGTTGTCGAAGCTAGCCTCGTCCTCACCTAAGGAGCTGGGCCGCACCATCTACGTGGAGAACCTGCAGTCCCCCAGCACGGAAGAGCGGGAGGTGATGGCGATCGACCAAGATCCCACCTGGATGGACCCGATCATACGGTACCTCACTCACGGGGAGGTGCCGACGGACTGGGACGAGCGTCGGACCCTGGAGAGGAAGGCGCTCCGATACGTGATCCATGAGGGGACGCTCTACCGGAGGTGCTGGACGAAGGCGGATGTCCTCCCATACCTGAAATGCATCGGACCACAGGAAGCCGACTACGTCCTACGGGAGGTTCACGAAGGGATCTGCGGAAATCACCACGGGGGCAAGATGGTCGCACAGAAGATCTTGAGGCAGGGATACTACTGGCCGACCCTGGTCCAAGACGCAACAAACTACGTCCAAAAGTGCCAAGAATGTCAGAGGTATGCCAACCACACCTCAACTCCCCCGTCGGAACTCATCCCTATCGTGAGCCCCATCCCCTTTGCGAAATGGGGGCTCGACATCCTCGGACCATTTAAACCGGGCCGGGGCAGCGGAAGTATCTGATTGTGGCGGTGGACTACTTTACCAAGTGGATCGAAGCTGAACCATTGGCCACCATCACGTGGAAGAAAGCGAAAATCTTCGTATGGAATTCCATCATCTCCAGATTCAGAGTGCCACGGGCCATCGTCACAGACAACGGGAAACAGTTCGACTCCGCGGGGTTCAAAGACTTTTGCGCGGAATGGGGGATCAAGCTTCTCTTCGCCTCTGTAGCGCACCCCCAGACCAACGGAATGGCGGAAGCAGCCAACAAATGCATCATAGAGCCCCTCCGAAAGAAAGTGAAGGACGCCGAAGGAAACTGGTCAGAAGAGCTCCCCGGGATACTCTGGTCATACCGGACGACCCACAAGGAGGCCACCGGCGAAACCCCGTTCATGCTTGCCTACGGAGCCGAGGCGGTGGTACCGGTCGAATTGGGTGAAGAATCTCTCCGCCTCAAATGCTTCGACGAAGACAGGAACTCGCAAGGTCTGGAGCTCGGTCTGGAGCTCCTCGGCGAGCGGCGGGAGCAAGCCCTGGCCACCATCATCCGCCAGAAGCAGAAGGTGGCCCGATACTACAATACTCGGGTCAGGGGAAGAAGCTTCCACCTTGGGGACCTGGTCCTCCGGAAAGTAGGCTTCAACCCGGATACTGCGCGCAAAGGGAAGCTCGCGGCTAAATGGGAGGGACCCTACAAAGTCATCGAGGTCCTCGGACCTGCAACCTACCGTCTAGCCAATATGGAGGGTAGGATTCTCACTCACGCTTGGAATGCGGAACACTTACGCAAGTACTTTCAATAAATGTATTATTTTTCTACGAAATAAATTTATTTAAGTTCGTTCCTTTCCAGATAAGCAAAAAGATGTACAGAGAGACGCACGAAGAGGCCGAGGGGCATTCCCCTCCCTCATTCATCTCCAGGGGCACCCGTGGAGTCACAGGCTGGCTGTCCACTTGGGCCGCCCCCCACACTCCGCTCGCCGTCAGAGTGCATCCGGAGATCCTCGAAGTTGATTCCCGAGAGCGGGAACTTCTTCTGAATCTCGGATTGACACCGGGCGAAGCCCTTCTCGAACGCCTCAGCCAAGGCGGACTCAACGAAAGAGGTGGCATACTCCTCCACGGCGTCTTGGGCGATCTGGGATGGATCCACCTCCTCAAGCCCACGCACCCGAGCCTCTAAGGTCTCGATCTGGCGTTGGTGCTCCGCCCTCTCCTTCTCGATCTCCCGGGATCTCTCGCCGAGTTGAGCAAGGAGAGCCCTCACCTGCTCCTCCTCCGCCTCCAGACGATCGGAGAGCTCCAGGGCCTCGGGGGCAGCAACGGAGACGGGGATCTTGTCGGCTCCCCAGACGCGTCGGCATCTCCCAAAAGCTCGGTGACCCGCGCCTCGGCCTCTGACTTAGCAGTCAGAGCCAAGGCTCTCTCCCGGTCCACCTCTTCCAAGGCAGAGGACAGCTCAGTTACGCGGGTCTCAAAGGACTTGACCCGCACTTCCTCTAACTGACCTGTCTCCCCTTCATCACCATGGACCTCAAGATCTCGCCCGGTGTCGGACCTGGCCTTGGGAAGCGCCGCAAACTGGCGCCTCATCGAAAGACCCACCGAGGACAACTGCACCAAGGCAACAAAGGTAAGACGGTGAAAGCAGCTGGAGGGAGGACAAGTAGAGACACTCTACCTATTGGCCGGCCTGAATCACGAAGGTGGCCAAACAGTCACCTCTAACTCCATCCAGTACAGCCTGATCAGGAGGGAGGCAACTGTTCTCGGCCAATCGTGCGGCAGCTCCGCGGCTCAAGAACACCGATTCCTTCTCCCCCACCGGGAAGCATGGACGAAGAAGGCCTTCCCCTGACGAAGGAAACTCGCCTGGTTTGGAGCGGAACGCGCCTAGATACTGATCGTAGGCATCAGGGAGAGAGCCACCCGGGAGAGGCGAAGGACCAACCCACGGCCAGGCAACCTCAACGGGGGCAGGTCGGAGCTGATCGGCAGGCGGCGGGACGTCAACTTCCCCGACCCCCTCACGGACCCTCTTGGAAGACCCCAACAAGGGGATAGAGGGAGATGGCCCCTTCTTCCTTTTGGGGCCTACAGCCGAGGTCACGGTCCGCTGCTTCTTCCGGACCTCCAGCACATGATCCCTCTTACGCGGGTCCGAATCTGGGGCCTGCACATGAGTTCTGGCGGGAGAAGGACCGAGAGGGAATCCACCTGCACCCAAAGAAGAAGTAAGAAGCCGAGAAGAGCCCGAGCAACCTCGAATGGAGAATACTCGGAGAGCTTACCCAAGGGCCACACCGTCTTACGCAAGTTATGGTCACTAAAGAGGACGTCGATCGTCCGCTCCCTCGCAGGAATCGCCAGCAGGTCCTTCGCCGTCTGCAGCTCGGCGACAGTCGGCTCACCCATATCGAGGATGACCACGCCGGCCGCTCCCCACTGATCCGAGAAAGGAACACTCGACGGGAACGTGACAAATACATACTCCCCCTTCCAGCGTTTCAGGGAGCTCGGCAACCCCAGCACCAGGGTCATCTTCGGGCGGGCGCTGATATAAATCCACGCTCCCGATTGGTGGTGACTCAAGCGGTAGAACTGGGCGAAGAGACGGAGAGAGGGCGCCACTCCCCTCAGCATGCAGACGACGACGAACCCGACGAGGAGCCCGACGGCGTTGGGGCAGAATTGGCACAAGCCCACGTTGTGGGCCTGAAGGAACTCGACGATAAAGGGGTGGAGCGGGAAACGAAGCCCGAAGCGGAAGCACTTCTCGTATATTCCAACCTCGTTGGGACCGGGAAGGCAGATCCGCTCGTCGGACCCGGGAGCACGAGCCGAGTATGGCGGAAGCAGGTAGGCGGAGCGCATACTCCCGATGGCGATGGCGTAGACCGACGAAGGCCACGCTAAGACCTCTAGGGGCACCCCTGAAAGTTCGCCCCCATGCCGACGAATCACCAAAGGAGGACTACCCACCAGGCCAGGAGTGGCGTCACGCTCCGGCCGACCCAAACCAGTGGCAGAGGAAGACGACATGGGGCAGAGCTCGGGCAGGATCGAGATCAACGCAAAGAAGGAAATGACGGGATGGCGGCTCACAACCCACCCGGCTTCTCTATCTAAGACGACCTCGTGAGCGGTGGGGATAAACCCGCAGCTACACGTGGCAGCATCAGGGGACCGACGGCGCTTTGGAACCCGCGCCTTAGAAGTATCGAACGGACCAACTCATGATGACGACCAATAAATGAGTCGGCATCGACTGACGAGCCTGTCGAAATCGGCGGAAGTCACATCGGCCGAGCCAAACCGACCGAGGCCGATCGACCCGACCAATGGGGGCAATTGTTACGCCTATTTGGCCGAAGCCCGAAAGGCACGAGCCCAGAAACCCGACTGTCGATCAGAAGCCCATCTGCGCGATCAGGCCCGCCCGACAAGGCCCTATAGAGGACCCCCGAATATCGATCCGACCCGGCCCCGATAACGCGCAAGTCACTCGCCCACTCCAGCGATAACCGTTCCCCCGGGCCCGCTCCACTTAATGGCCGTTATGGGGAGGTGCTGGGATGGCGCAGGGAGCGGCGAAGGGGAGGCGGATTGAGGGGGCACGATTAGGGGCGGACGAGGGACGTGAGTCATGGGCAATCACGACGGGAGGTCTGTAAAAGGGCTAGAAGGACGACTGGACAAAGGACCGCATCTCAGGTAACTAAAACCTAAGGTACTCCATCAACGACCTAGTTCCCCCGCTTCATCTCCTTCCTCCCCCGCTCGCGCCGGTAGACGTCGTTCCGATCTCCTCTCGAGTTGAACCGTCTCCGCCGAGCCTCCTCTTTTAGATCATCGTCTGACTTAGGCATCGGAGGGGATTTGGCCGGAACCAAGGTCCGGCCCCCCTGACGAGTGTTCTCGTCTGCGCAGGAGGACGTCAGATCCACGGGCCGAGGCTTCCCCAACGCCCCACGCCGGCCACGTATCAAGCAAGACGACAGAGGCTACCCCTCGTCGTCCGACCGACCGAGGCCGAGCACGTCCGTCCGAGCCGAGGCTTCCCCTCCGCTCACGAGGCGCCGAGACTACCCCTCGTCATCCGACTGTCCGAGGCCGAGCGTCTCACACCGGGTCGAGGCTTCCCCTCACCCCCCCTTGTGGCCGAGGATCCAGACCCGGCCCAGCCGACGTGCTCCACGTCATCCGCAACTCCGATTCGCGCCGCGTTTGCACAGACTCGACGCACCCGAGGGACCCAAGTCGGCCCCTTGACCACGTTGACCGGGTAGTCCACGGTCAACGCTTTTGTAGTGAGAAAACACTCTGAAACAGTTATAATAATAGTTTCCACAACGTTTATTAAAAGTTGTAATATCTCTACACAACCTTTTATAAAAATTTTAATAGTAGTTTACACAACTTTTAAAAAAATTATAATATTGCTTTACACAACCTTTTATAAACGGTGTAATAAAAGTTTACACAGTTGTAATAGAAGTTTACACAACGTTTATTAAAAATTGTAATATCTTTATACACAAGCTTTTCTAAACGTTGTAATAGAAGTTTACACAACGTTTCAAAAAAGTTGTAATATTTATCTATTATAACTTTTACTTACAACATGCAGAAAAAGTGGTCGAATGAGCCGGCCCTATTACAACTTCGCATATTACAACATGTGTTAAAAAGTTGTCTGAACACTATTACAACCTTTTTAGAAGTTGTCAATGACAATTTTTGTTGTATTTGTCTCTTATTATTTAGTTGAAGAAGGCGATCCCCCGGCTCCAACAGGCATTTTTTCCGATTTTTGAGCTCCGGGCTATTTTTCTACATTTTCAGGAAGTTATAGATCTTTATTAAATAAAATGATTTTTTGACTAATTTTTTCTTCTCTTATTTTTTTTGGTTGAAGATGGTGATCTCTCAGTTCCAACAAACATTTTTGCAGAATTTTCCAAGCTCGTGGCTATTTTCTATATTTTCGAAAAGTTAAGTATCTTTTTATTAAATGATATGATTTTTATAGCACAATTTTGTCTTCTCTTATTTTTAAGTTGAAGATGGCGATCTCCCGGTTCCAACAGATATTTTTGCATATTTTTTGTGCTTGGTACTATTTTCTACATTTTATGGAAGATAAAGAACTTTTTATTAAACAATATTATTCTTATAGCAAACATTTGTCTTCTCTTATGTTTTCAGTTGAAGATGGTGATCTCCGGTTCCAACGGATATTTTTGTAGATTTCTCAGTTTGAGACTATTTTTCTACAATTTCTGGAAGATATGTATCTTTTTATGAAATAATATGATTTTTGCCTAATTTTGTTTACTCTTTTTTTTACTTTGAAGATGGCGAACTCCCAGTTCCAATGGATATTTGTACAGATTCATTTTAAGCTACGGGATATTTTATATTTTTTGTATAATACGAATCTTTATATTAAATGATATGATTTTTATAACCTAATTTTGTCATATCTTATTTCAGTTGAAGATGGCGATCCCGGCTATGAGGGACATTTTTTTGGATTTTTTTGAGCTCAGTGCTATTTTTCTATATTTTGGAGAAGTTATAAAAAATTTTCTTAAATGATATGATTTTTAGCCTAATTTTTTCTTCTTTTATTTTTTAGTTGGAGATATCGATATCCCATTTCTAAATTTTGCGTATTATTCTGACCTCGGGGCAATTTTCTAAATTTTCTGGAAGATATAGATCTTTTTATTAAATAATATGATTTTTTGCCTAATTTTGCCTTCTCTTATTTTTCAATTGAAGATGACGATCTCCCTGGTCCAACGGACAATTTTGCGGATTTTTATAAGCTTGATGCTATTTTCTACATTTTTATAAGTGATATGATTTTTATCGATATGTTTGTCTTCTCTTAGTATTTCAGTTGAAAATGGCGATCTCCCGATTTCAATGGACATTTTTGCGGATTTTTCTTAACTTGAGACTGTTTTTCTGCATTTTCTGGAAGATATGGATTTTTTATAAAATGGTATGATTTTTTTGGCCCAATTTTATCTTATCTATTTTTCAGACGACGATGACGATCTCTAGGTTCCAACGAATATTTTTGCGGATTTTTCTAAGCTACATGATATTTTCTATATTTTTTGTAAGGTAGGAATCTTTATATTAAACGTTATGATTTTTATAGTCTAATTTTGTCTTGTCTTATTTTTCAGTTGAAGATGGCTATCTTCCTGTTCCAAGGAACATTTTTTGTGGATTTTTTGAGCTTGATGCTATGTTCAACATTTTATATAAGATATAAAACTTTTAACTATATGATAGTATTTTTATAGCCTATGTTTGTCTTCTCTTATTTTTTAGTTGAAGATGGTGTTTTCTCGGTTCCAACAGATATTTTTGCGGATTTTTCTTAGCTTTAGGCTATTTTCTACATATTCTGGAAGATATGGATCTTTTTATTATATAATTTGATTTTTAGGCCTAATTTTGCCTTCTCTTATTTTTCAGATTAAAATGGCGATCTCCTGAATCCAACGGACATTTTTGCAGTATTTTCTGAGTTGAACATGGTGATCTCCCGGTTCGAACAGACATTTTTGTAGATTTTACTTAGATCGAAGCTATTTTTTGTATTTCTGGAAGATATGCATCTTTTAGTTAAATAAAATGAGTTTTGCCTAATTTTGTCTTTTCTTATTTTTAAGTGGAAGATAACGATCGCTCAGTCCCAACGGACATTTTTGCGGATTCTTCTGAGCTCGGGGCTATTTTCTACATTTTCTGGAAGATATAGATCATTTTATTAAATGATATCATTTTGGCCTAATTTTATCTTCTTTTGCTTTTTAGTTGAAGATGGTGATCTTCATGTTTAAACGGGTATTTTTGGGGATTTTTCTGTTCTCGGGGCTATTTTCTATATTTTATTGAAGATATGAATATTTTTATTAAATGATACGATTTTTAGCCTAATTTTGTTTTCTTTTATTTTGTAGTTGAAGACCACGATCTCCTGTTACAACAGATATTTTTACAGATTTTTCTGAGCTCGGTTCTATTTTTCTATATTTTCGGAAAGTTATGGATCTTTTTATTAAATGATATGATTTTTTGGCCTAAATTTGTCTTCTTCTATTTTTCAGTTGAAGATGTCGATCTCCCGGTTCCTACGGACATTTTTGCAGATTATTTTGACCTCGGGGCTATTTTCTAGATTTTCTTGAAGAAATTGATATATTTATTAAATTATATGATTTTGGCCTAATTTTATCTACCTCTTATTTTTCAGTTGAAGATGGTTATTTTCCGATTCCAACGGAAATTTTTACCGATTTTTTTGATGCTTGGTGCTATTTTCTGCATTTTATGGAAGAAATGAATTTTTTTAATGATATGATTTTTATATCCTACGTTTTTCTTCCCTTATTTTTAGTTGAATATTGCGATCTACTAGTTCCAGTGGACATTTTACTGATTTTGTTAGCTTGGGGCTATTTTTCTTTATTTTTATGGTAGATATGTATCATTTTTTTTAAATGATATGCTTTTGACATAATGTTGTCTTCTCTTATTTTTTTTGTTGAAGATGGCATTCTCACGGTTCCAACGGAGATTTTAGCGGATTTTTTTGACCTAGAGGATATTTTCTACATTTTCTGGAAGATATGGATCATTTTATTGAATAATATGATTTTTTGGCCGAATTTTATCTTATTATATTTTCAAATGAAGATAGGATCTCCTGGTTCCAACAGACATTTTTGCAGATTTTTCTGACCTACGGGCTATTTTATACATTTTCGGTAAGACATGTATCTTTAGATTAAATGATATGATTTTTAAAGCCTAATTTTGTCTTCTCTTATTTTTCAGTTGAAAATGGCGATCTCCCGGTTCCAACGGACATTTTTACAGATTTTTCCGAGGTCAAGGCTATTTTCTACATTTTATTGAAGATATGGCTCTTTTATTAAATGATATAATTTGTGTAGCCTAATTTTGTCTTCTCTTATTTTTCACTTGAATAGATTGATCTCCCACTTCCAACGGATATTTTTGCAGATTTTTCTAAGCTTGAGACCATTTTTCTACATTTTCGAAAAGTTTTGGATCTTTTTATTAAATGGTATGATTTTTTGGCCTAATTTTGTCTTCTCTTTTTTCTATTGAAGATGGCGATCTCCCATTTCCAGCGAACATTTGTGCAGATTTTCTGAGTTCTGGGCTATTTTCTAACTTTTTTGGAAGATATGAATTTTTATAATAAATGATATGATTTTTATAGGCTAAGTCTGTTTTCTCTTATTTTTCAGTTGAATATGGCGATTTCCCAGTTCCAACGGATATTTTTGCTGCTTCTTCTGAGCTCGGGCTTATTTTTCTATATTTTTGGAAAGTTATTACTTTATATTAAATGATATGATTTTCGGCCTAATTTTATTAAATGATATGATTTTTCTACATTTTCTAGAAGTTATCGAAGATGGCCATTGTCCGATCCAACAGACATTTTTGTGGATTTTCTGAGCTCTGGGATATTTTCTAAATTTTATATAAAATACGAATTTTTATATTAAATGATGTGATTTTTTAAGCCTAATTTTGTCTTCTCTGATTTTTCAGTTGAAAATGTCGATCTCCCGTTCCAACAGCCATTTTTATGCATTTTTCGAAACTCGAAACTATTTTCTATAGTTTATTGAAGATATGGATCTTTTTATTAAACGAAATGATTTTCATAGACTAAGTTTGTCTTATGTTATTTTTCAGTTGAATTTTGCGATATCCCGGTTACAACGGAAATTTTTGCAAAATTTTCTTAGCTCCAGGCTATTTTCTACCTTTTCTATATTAAATGATATGATTTTTATGGTCTAATTTTGTCTTCTCTTTTTAGTTGAAGATGGCGATCTTTCGTTTCCATCGGAATTTTTTGCGTATTTTCCTAAGCTCAAGACTATTTTCTATATTTCTAGAAGATAAGGATCTTTATACTACTTGATATGATTTTTGTTGCTTAATTTTGTGTTCCCTTATTTTCCATTGATGATGGCGATCTTTTTATTAAATGATATGATTTTTTGGTCTTATTTTTTATCTTCTCTTATATTTTGATTGAAGATGGCGATCGCCGGGTTCCAACGTATATTTTTGCGGATTTTTCTGAGCCTTGGGCTATTTTTCATATTTTCTGAAAGATATGGATCATTTAATTAAATCATAGCAGAGAAGACAAAAATAGGCAAACAATATCCTTTGAAACTGGGAAAGCACCATCTTCAACTGAAATATAAGAGAAGAAAAAATTCAGAATTGGGAAATCACCATCTTCATTTGTAAAAATGTCCGTTGTAACTAGGATATCGCCATCTTCAACTGATAATATTTTAATATATTATTTTCGAAGCTTGGTGCTATTTTCTACATTTTTTGAAAGATTTGGACCATTTTATTAATTGATATGATTTTTGTATCCTAAATTTCTCCTCGTATTTGCCAGTTGAAGATGGCGATCTTTTTATTAAATGAAATGATTTTTTGGCCTAATTTTGTCTTCTTTTAATTTTCAGTCTAAAATGGCGATCTCCTGGTTCTAACATGCATTTTTGCGGATGTTTCTGAGCTTTGGACTATTTTCCACTTTTTTGGAAGATATGCATCATTTTATTAAATGATATGATATTTTGGCCAAATTTTGTCATCACTTATATTCTAGTTGAAGATGGTGATCTTCCGGTTCCAACGGATATTTTTACAGATTTTTTGGAGTTCCGGGCTATTTTCCACTTTTTTGGAAGATATGTATCATTTTATTAAATGATAAGATATTTTGGCCTAAATTTATCTTCTCTTATTTTTTATTTAAAGATGGTGATCTTCTGGTTCAAACGGACATTTTTGCAGATTTTTCTGAGCTCGGGGTTAGTTTGTACATTTTCTGGAAGATACGAATCTTTATATTAAATGATAAGATTTTTATAGCCTAATTTTGTCTTCTCATAATTTTCAGTTGAAGATGGCATTATACCAGTTCCAACGGATATTTTTGCGTGTTTTTCTGAGCTCCAGCCTATTTTCTATATTTTATTAAAGATATGGATCTCTTTATTAAATGACAATATTTTTGTAGCCTAATTTTGTCTTCTCATATTTTTTAGTTGAATATGGTGATCTCCCAGTTGCAACGGACATTTTTGAAGATTTTTATTAGCTTGGGGCATTTTTTACTTTTTCTGGAAGATATGAATCTTTTTATTAAGTGAGATTTTTGGCCTAATTTTGTCTTCTCTTTTTTGCAACCGACATTTGTGCAGATTGTTTTTGAGCTCGGCGTTATTTTCTACATTTAATGGCAGATATGTATCTTATTAAATGAGATGATTTTTGTGCTAATTTTGTCTTCTTTTATTTTTCAGTTGAAGATGGCGATCTCCCAGTTCCAATGAACATTTTTCGGATTTTTCTAAGCTCCAAGCTATTTTCTACATTTTCTGAACTATATGAATATTTTTATTAAATGATTTGGTTTTTATAACCTAATTTTATCTTCGCTTATTATTCAGTTGAAGGTGGTAATCTTTCGGTTCCAACGGACATTTTTTGTCAATTTTTCTAAGCTCAGGGGCTATTTTTTTACATTTTTGGGAAGTTATGGATCTTTTTATTAAATGATATGATTTTTTGACCTAACTTTTTCTTCTATTATTTTTTCAGTTTAAGATGGCGATCTTCCAGTTTCAACAAACATTTTTTGCGGATTTTTTTGAGCTCCGGCTATTTTCTAATTTTTTTAGAAAGTTATGGATCTTTTTATTAAATCATATACTTTTTATAGCCTAATTTTTTCTTCTCTTATTTTCACTTAAAGATGGTGATCTTTCGATTCCAACATACATTTTTGCGTTTTTTTGAGCTCGGTGCTATTTTCTACATTTTATGATAGATATAAATCTTTTTATTAAATAATATGATAGACATTTTTACGTTTCTAATTTTGTATTCTCTTATTTTTTTAAGTCAAAGATGGCGGTCTCCCGGTTTCAACGGACATTTTCGTAGATTTTTCTTAGTTTAAGACTTATTTTCTACATTTTGTGGAAGATATGTATCCTTTTATGAAATGATATGATTTTTGGGCCTAATTTTGTCTTCTCTTTTTTTAATTTGAAGATGGCGATGTCCCTGTCCCAATGGACATTTGTGTTGATTTTTTGAGCTTGGGGATATTTACTATATTTTTTGCATAATATGAATCTTTATATTAAATGATATGATTTTTATAACCAACTTTTGTATTCTCTTATTTTTCAGTTGAAGATGGTGATCTCCGAGTTCCAAGGGACATTTTTTGCGGATTTTTCTGAGCTCAGGGCTATTTTTCATCATTTTCGAGAATTTATGGATCTTTTATTAAATGATATGATTTTTGGCCTAATTTTATCTTCTTTTATTTTTCAGTTGAAGATAGCGATCTCCCGTTTCTAACGGACATTTTGTGTTTTATTCTGACCTGAGACTATTTTCTAAATTTTCTAGACGATATGGTTCTTTTTATTAAATGTTATGGTTTTTGGAATAATTTTGTCTTCTATTATTTTTCAGTAGAAAATGGTGATCTCCTTGTTCCAACAGACATTTTTGTGGATTTTTATACGCTCGGTGCTATTTTCTACAGTTTTATAAATGATATGATTATTATAGCCTATGTTTGACTTCTCTTATTTTTTTTAGTTTTTCTGTTGAAGATGGCCATCTCCCGATTCCAATCAACGTTTTTGTTGATGTTTCTTAGCTTGAGTTTGCTTTTCATCTTTTTCTAAAAGAAATGGAAATTTTTATGGAATATATGATTTTTTGGCCTAATTTTATCTTCTCTATTTTTCAGATGATGATGACGATCTCCTGGTTCCAACGGACATTTTTGTAGATTTTTCTGAGCTCAGAGCTACTTTCTATATTTTATGAAAGATATAAATCTTTATATTAAATGATATGATTTTTATGGCCTAATTTTGTCTTTTCTTATTTTTCAGTTGAAGATAGCGATCTCCCGGTTCCAAAACGAACATTTTTACAGATTTTTTTGAGCTCGGTGCTATTTTATACATTTTATGGTAGATATATAACTTTTTATTAGTTGATAAGATTTTTATAGCCTACATTTGTCTTCTCTTATTTTTAAGTGGAAGATGACGATCTCTCAGTTCCAACGGAAATTTTTACAGATTTTTCTAAGCTCTAGGCTATTTTCTACATATTCTGTAAGATATGGATCTTTATATTAAATGATATGATTTTTATGGCCTAATTTTGTCTTCTCTTATTTTTCAGTTGAAGATGTCGATCTTCCGGTTCTAACAGACTTTTTGCTTATTATTATGACCTCATGGCTATTTTATAAATTTTCATGAATATATGTATCTTTTTATTTAGTGATATGATTTTTGTCATAATTTTTTCTTCTCTTATTTTTCAGTTGAAGATGACGATCTCCGGGTTCCAAAGGACATTTATACGATTTTTTGAGCTCGGTGCTATTTTTTATATTTTATGAAAGATACGGATCTGTTTATTAAAAGATATGATTTTTATAGCCTACATTTGTCTTCTCTTATTTTTTTCAGTTGAAGATGGAGATTTAACATTTCTAACAGATGTTTTTGTGGATTTTTCTTAGCCTGTGACTATTTTCCTAACTTTTCTGGAAGATATGGATATTTTATTTAAATGATCTGATTTTTTGGCCTAATTTTGTCTTCTCTTTTTCAATTGAAAACAGCGATCTCACGGTTCCAATTTACATTTGTGCAGTTTTTGAGCTCCAGTCTATTTTCTACATTATCTGTAAGATATTGTTATTTATATTTAATGATATGATTTTTTTATAGCATAATTTTGTCTTCTCTTATTTTTCAGCTGAAGATGGCGATGTCTCAGTTCCAACAGATATTTTTGCGGATTTTTTGTGCTCGGGACTATAATTATACATTTTCGAGAAGTTAGGGATATTTTAATTAAATGATATGGTTTTTTGGCCAAATTTGGCCTTTTCTTATTTTTCAGCTGAAGAGGCGATCTCTCGGTTCCAACGAACATTTTTGCAGATTTTTCTGACCTCGTGGCTATTTTTTAAATGTCTGAAAGATATGGATCTTTTTATTAAATGATTTGATTTTTGGCCGAATTTTGTATTCTCTTATTTTTAGTTGAAGAAGGCGATCTCCCGGTTCTAACTGATATTTTTTGCAGCTTTTTCTGAGCTCGGTGCTATTTTCTATATTTTATGGAAGATATGTTCTTTTTATTAAATGAGATGATTTTTATTGCCTATATGTTTCTTCTCTTATTTTTAGGTGAAGATTGCGACCTATTGGTTCCAATGGACATATTTGCGAACTTTTATTTGGTTTGGACTATTTATTTACATTTTCTGGTAAATATGAATCTTTTTATTAAATGAAATGATTTTTTGGCCTAATTTTGTCTTCTCTTATTTTTCAGTTGAATATTGCAATCTCCCGGTTCCAACAGACATCTGTGCAGATTTTTTAAGCTCGATGCTATTTTCTACATTTTATGGCAGGTATGTATCTTTTTATTAAATGATATGATTTTTGACCTACTTTTGCCATTTTTTATTTTTCAGTTGAAGATGGCGATCTCCCTGTTCCAACGGACATTTTTTCGGATTTTTCTGAGCTTCGAGCTATTTTCTCTATTTTCTGTATGATACAAATCTTTTTATTAAATGATATGATTTTTATGAACCTAATTTTGTCTTCTCTTATCATTCAGTTGAAGATGGCGATCTCCCGGTTCCAACGGACATTTTTGTCAAATTTTCTAAGCTCGGGGCTATTTTTTAACATTTTCGGGAAGTTATAGATCTTTAAATAAATAATAAGATTTTTTGACCTAATTTTTTATTCCCTTATTTTTTTAGTTGAAGATTGCGATCTCCCTATTTCAATGGACATTTTTACGGATATTTATGAGCTCTGGAATAATTTCAAAATTTTTGGAAAGTTATGGATCTTTTAATTAAATGATATAGTTTTTATAGCCTAATTTTGTGTCCTCTATTTTTTTTGTTGAAGATGGCAATCTCTCGGTTCCAACAGACTTTTTTGCGTATTGTTTTAAGCTTGGTGCTATTTCCTACATATTATGGAAGATATAGAATGTTTTATTAAATAAAATGATTTTTATGGCCTACGTTTGTATTCTCTTATTTTTTACAGTTCAAGATGGTGGTCTCCCAGTTTCAACGGATATTTTTGTAGATTTTTCTTAGCTTGAGACTATTTTTCTACATTTTCTGGAAGATATGTATCTTTTTATGAAATGATATGATTTTATGGCCTAATTTTGTCTTCTCTTTTTTTAAGTTGAAGATGGAGATCTCATGGTTCCAATGTACATTTGTGCGGATTTTTTGAGCTTCTGTCTATTATATATATTTTTGTACAGTATGAATCTTTATATTAAATGAAATGATTTTTATAACCTAATTTTGTTATCTCTTATCTTTTAGTGGAAGATATCGATCTCGCGATTCCAAGGGACATTTTTGCGGATTTTTCTGAGCTCAGTGTTATTTTTCTACATTTTCGAGAAGCTATGAATCTTTTATTAAATTATAAGATTTTTTGGCCTAATTTTGTCTTCTTTTATTTTTCAGTTGAAGATAGCGATCTCCCATTTCTAATAGACATTTTGGGTATTATTCTGACCTCGAGACTATTTTCTGTAAGATATGAATCTTCATATTAAATGTTATGATTTTATAGCCTAATTTTGTCTTCTCTTATTTTCAGTTGAAGATGGCGATCACTCGGTTCCAACAGAAGTTTTTACAGAATTTTCAGAGCTCGGTGCTATTTTCAACATTTTATGGAAAAATATAAAGCTTTTATAAAATGATATGATTTTTTATAGCCTATGTTTTGTCTTCTCTTATTTTTTAGTTGAAGATGGTGATCTCTCGGTTCCAACGGAAATTTTGGCGGATTTTTTTGAGCTCCAGGCTATTTTCTACATATTCTGGAAGATTTGGAACTTTATATTAAATGATATAATTTTTATGGTCTAAATTTGTCTTCTCTTATTTTTAAGTTGAAGATGGCGATCACCAGGTTCCAACGGACGGTTTTTTTTATTATTCTGACCTCGGAGCTATTTTCTAAATTTTTTGGAATAGATGTATCTTTTATAAATGATATGATTTTTGGCCAAATTTTGTCTTCTCTTATTTTTTTCGGTTGAATAAATTTTTGCAGATTTTTATGAGTTCGGTGCTATTTTCTATATTTTATGAAATATAAGTATTTTTTGTAAAATGATATGATTTTTATAGCCTACATTTGTTTTCTCTTATTTTTTCAGTTGAAGATGGAGATCTACCCGTTCCAACCGACATTTTTGTGGATTTTTCATAGCTTGGGACTATTTTCTAACTTTTCTGGAAGATTTGGTTAGTTTAATTAAATGATATGATTTTTGGCTCAATTTTGTGCTTTTTTCAATTGATGATGGCAAACCCCCAGTTCCAATTTACATTTGTTCGGATTTTTTGAGCTCCGGTAGATTTTCTACATTATCTATTTTCACTTTTTTCCACTTTTTGGAAGTTATGTATCATTTTATTAAATGATATGATATTTTGGCCTAAATTTGTCTTCTCTGTTGTGAACGGTTATTTACTGGGTTGGTTGAGTTATTGGGCCATCCTAGTATTGGGCCCATATCTGCGTAAGCCCACCTTGTATTCTCCACTTTGCCTATAAATAAAGACCTGAGGGCTCCCCCCTCAGTATTTAATTCATAAGACGTTATCAGCACGAGCCTCTAAATTTTTACTTTCCACAAATTTTTTCCGTTCGTTGCGAAGGCGAAGGCGAAGGCTAGATGGGAGATCCATGAGCGCGGGGCAAGGCTTCCTCAATCGAGCGTCGTCATCTGTGTAATGCTTCGAGCAACCGTCGCTATATCCGGAGGACGGATATAGAGGTAAAAACACTAAAAACGATATTTTTATCATACGTATGATTGCTCTATCCCTAGATCTCAAAAGATCGTTATAAGGATCAATTGTCGCCTTGAAAACGACGAATTTTTCATCCCAAAACCCAATTTTTTTAGGGTTCTTTGATTTTTTCTTAAACCCTAAAAATTTGCCCTCCGACGGCGTTGCCGCCGGCCCCCCTCCACCCCGTCGCGCCGTTCCCCCCTCCTTACAGGGGGGGCGGCAGCGGCAGCGCCCCCCCTGTAGAGGGGGGCGGCGGCCCCCGAGGCCGCGCCCCCCCAAGCAGGGGGGCGGCGGCGTCGCCCCCCTCAAACCCTAACTGAAAGAAAAAAAATAGAGCCTGTGGGCTTGAAGCCCACAGGCCGGCTGTGGCCTTCAGGCCCACAGGCCGATTTTTCTTAAAAAAATAGAGCCTGTGGGCCTGAAGCCCACAGGTCGGCTGTGGGCTTCAGGCCCACAGGCCGTTTTTTCCTTAAAAAACTGTGGGCCTGAAGCCCACAGCCGGCAGCCGGCCCGCAGGCCGTTCCTACAAAAAAAAAATTTGGGGGGGGGGGCATAGGCTAAAAACAAGCCTGAAAAGGCAACTGTTTGGCCTAAAAATTAATTTAAAAAAGGGGTTTTAAGGGCAAAATATTCGTGAAAAATCACGGTAAATTACGGGACAAATATTGGGCAGGCGAGAACTTTTTGGGGATTTTTGGGGGGCTTTTGGGATGATGAGGGAACCTCTTTTCCTCAGACAAAGAAAATGTTTATTTTGGGCACTTAATCAATTTAATTGATTAAACCCATTTACTTTATAACTCATGCATCGTAATTACTTTTACATGCTTTTCATCTCTGGCAAAATTATGTGGATATTATATGCGTGGTTGTGCATTTTATTTAAAACTTAATAATTAGGAAGATCATGCGACCGCTCTGCCGTTAGTTACCTAACCTAACGGTGTATGACGTTGCCCAGTGGTCCAATAATTATTAAGTGTTTAAATATTGTTTTATCCTCATGTGAATAAATTGCCTGTGATGTCTGTGAATGAAAATGTTGATGAGCACAATATTTCTGCATGAATTTCTAAATGTGGTTTTTGGATCGGCCGTTTAGTCCCACAGTTTATTCCCGCACTTTTCTTTTTTTTGAGAGAAATTGTAGTGAGGAATTTATGTAAATGTCAAAGAAAGAAGACCAACTTCCATGGAGACGGAGGCCACGCTTGAAGACGGAGAAATTATATGGGACCCACGGGGTTTCCAAAGTTGTATTTTCATTTTATTCAAGCTGCAAATTTGTATAATTTGGACTGTGGACTTTTGGACTTTTTCTTGTGGGACTGGCCGATCCACACGTTTAGCTTTTCATTAAATATTGCCTCCGCATGAAAATATTTTTTTTTCTGATTGATTATTAATTCATGCATGTTTGTGCTCTGCTAGATAAATGGCTAAAATTGCAAGCGTTGACTTTGAAGTGCTGGATGCATCAGGTAGAAACTATCTAAGCTTGCAGCTAGATGTTAAGTTTCACCTGCGGGCCAAGTCCCTCATCACTGTTGTGACTAAAAAAGAAAATGTTAGCGATATAGAGAAGGCGCAAGCCATCATCTATATTCGCCGCCATGTGGACAAGACCTTAAAGGCTGAGTACCTTACGGTCGAAGATCCACTTGAGCTATGGACCGCCCTTGAGGATAGGTATAAACATCAGAGAGATGTTATACTCCCAAGGGCGAGATATGAGTGGGAGAACCTGAGACTGCAGGACTTTAAGTCCATTGCTGAGTACAACTCAGCACTTTTTAGCATCACCTCACGCCTGAAGTTGTGTGGTGAAAAAGTCTCAGAAGATCGCATGCTGGAAAATACGTATACGTCTTTCCATGAAAAGGATGCGATACTCATGCAGCAATACCGTGAACGTAAGTTCACCAAGTATTCAGAGCTGCTGTCATGTCTTCTCATGGCCGAGCAAAACAGAGAGCTTCTTCTTGCCACTCACAATATGCGCCCTCCCGGCACTGCCCCCTACCAGAAGCTCACCATACCTCTTCCTTCAAAAAGAAGAGGGATAATAAAAGAAAAGAAAGACCACAGAAAGGGGGACAACAGAAAAGAGCCAAGGGCCCACCACAGCAGCGCAAGAATGAAGGGAAACGCAAGTTCACCTGGCGCAGGAATGATAACAAGAAAAATAATGCACCCCCACCCAAGAGGGACTGGGAAGACCAGTGCCACAGCTGTGGCATGACAGGCCACTGGTCCAGAGTGTGCAGGACCCCAGTGCATCTCCAGGAGCTTTATAAACAAAGCAAGAAAGAGAATGCTGAATCAAACCTGGTGGCTGCGAATAACGCATTCAAGTTCACAGCCAAAGACTTCGAGTCAGATGATATGCTTGATTAGCCTGTTTTCATTTTATCTTAGCATTTTATTGTATGAACAATCTATTTTATGAGAGCTTTTATGTAATCTGAATTCTGTTGAATAAAATTTAGTTTTTCTGAAATGCAAATGTTTACTCATCTTTTTAGATGGGATGCTCTCATGACTGCTTAGTAAACAGCGCGTCGACACATACGATCCTTCAGCACAAATGCTATTTTCATAGCATTACTCCGTATAAGAGCCCTGTAAACACAATTTCAGGGCCATCGGACATAATTGAAGGTTCTGGGAATGCAACCTTGTTGCTTCCCAATAGAATAGAAATAAAAATAAAAGATGCAATTTACTCTCCGAATTCCAAGAGAAACTTATTAAGTTTCAAAGATATCTGTCTTAACGGATTCCACTTGGAAACAGCAAATGTTAAAGAAAATGAATTACTGTATGTAACGTCTCAAGACAATGGAGTTAAATCCATACTTGAACGTTTTGAGAGCCTCTCATCAGGCATCTACCATACAAAAATTCGGAGAGAGGAAGCAAACATAACGGAGCACCTGAAGTGTTCGACATCGGCCAAATTCTTACTTTGGCACGATAGACTTGGCCACCCCGGATCTGTGATGATGCACCGCATTATATCACAATCCCACGGGCATAACCTGAAGAACCAGAAGATTCTTCAGAAGGGAGAATTCCCTTGTGTACCCTGTTTTAAGGGAAAATTAATTACAAGGCCATCACCACTTAAAGTGAACATCGAGTCTCCTAGCTTCCTTGAAAGAATACATGGAGACATATGTGGACCTATCCACCCCCTAGTGGGCCCTTTCAATACTTTATGGTACTGATTGATGCATCTTCAAAATACTCGTATGTATGTCTACTTTCAACCCGCAACTTGGCTTTTCCAAAGCTCTTGGCACAAATAATAAAGTTGCGGGCGCATTTTCTAAACAACCAAATTAAGAAAATACGTCTGGATAATGCGGGGGAATTTACCTCTCAGTCATTTCAAGAATATTGCCAGGCAACGGGAATAGAAATCGAACATCCAGTGCCGTATGTTCACACCCAGAATGGGTTAGCCGAGTCGCTAATTAAAAGACTCCAATGGATCGCACGTCCATTGCTGATGAAATCCCAGTTGCCGGTGGATGCATGGGGACATGCAATCTTGCACGCTGCATTAATAATAAAAATAAGACCCTCGGGAGGTCAGAGTCTATCTCCAATGCAACTTGCATATGGAACGCCGCCGAACATCTCTCACTTGAGGATCTTCAGCTGCGCAGTTTATATCCCCATTGCACCACCACAGAGGACCAAGATGGGTCCTCAACGTCGCCTAGGTATTTATGTAGGGTTTGACTCACCCTCCATTATAAGATACCTAGAACTCCAAACGGGGGACGCTTTTAAGGCACGTCTTGAAGACTGCGATTTTGATGAGACGTATTTCCCCAAAATGGGCCTAGACATCGAAAAGTCTAGTGCAAAGCAAATGTTAATGTGGGATACAAAAAGCTTGACCCACTACGATCCGGTAACAAAACAATGCGATGATGAGATCCGAAAGATCTTACATTTCCAGGACACAGTCCATAGATCCAAAAGTATTCCCTGCTGCGAATACTCCAGCTAGGATTGACATCCCAAAGGATGGATGCAACCCACCAGCAGTAGAAGTGGCTGCACCTCAACAGAAAAGAGGCAGACCACCAGGCTCCAAGGATAAAAATCCAAGAAAGAGAAAAATATCCAGAGACCTTGGGACGATACCCCCACAGAGAAACGAGCTCGTGTCTATACCCTCTCCCCTCCCGGAATCCACTGCAGAGGAATTGCCGGGAGAAACTGAAATATCATTGAATTATGTACGTACAGGGGAGGTATTTGATCGCGCCCCGAATGTACACCCAGAAAACGATTGTAGTTTTACCTCAAGCGCACGGTCAAGTGGCGAGCGGGTATCGAACACGAGGAGGTGGTGTTGGCTCCAATTTATCCTAGGTTGGTTTGACTACGAATGTTTTATTGGTGGAGATGGTTATGGTATGATGTAATGACAATGGTGATGGATGTCGGTGTTGGTGATAAAGATGTGGGTCAAATATCGATTCAAATACAATATAATAAAAGTGTCTAGGGCTAGGGAATCCCCACTACGGATCGTCATACATCATTGTAAATAGTGAATCTCAATATTGCTAGGCTTGTGTTGGGGTGAACTAGTCGTAACTAAATAGAGAACCAAGCTCACGCTCTCGCGCTATTACCGGTCTATTGCAACCTAGGATAGGGCCCAATCTCTAGCAAACCCTAGCCTAAGCCACTAGCATTAGGATCGACATCATCGTTCAATCGCCCCTCGAGTCCACTCTCGTGCAAACTCGAGTTACGATCTAGGTTGTGATAGTTCGTATCCGTCCAATCTCTTGCAAACGAATATGGGTATAGATTTATAATAAAAATCCTAGCTTTGATCCAATCTCTTGCAAACCAAGTCTAGAGAATCTCGATTATAAACCTAAATCGAATATCTAGGCCTTCCCATCGATTAGAATCCAATCTCTTGCAAACCCCAATCGATGGAAATCCCTAGCTATCCGTAATAAATCGATCACAACCTAACCTCCTAGCAACTCTAGCAATTTAGGAATTCATTCATCACAAATCTGAAATTAGATCCATAGGGTTCATCCCCATGCCCTATAACAACAAATCTACTCTAGCATAGCAATAACGATATGATAATCAATAAAAATCATTGCTTGCATACAAAAAGATAGAAAAACAAAGATTCAAATGACAAGAACAAAATACTTAGCTTTGATGAAGATCTTCAATCCAAATACAAGCTTTTAGATCCAAGAGGGGGCCTAGGGCATGGCCTAACCTCTAAAATAATCCCTAAGAAAACATGTGGGAACTTTTCTCTAATGGTGGCTACAAACCCCTTATATAGTCTCCCAAAACCCTAGGAAAAAACCCTGGAAAACCCCTCAAATTCGTGCCCAAAAACTGCCCAAACCGCAACTTAAAATCTGGGCCCGCCGCCGACTCGGCCGAGTGGAACAGGTGACTCGGCCGAGTGGAAATTCCAGCACTGCAGCGTCAACTTGCAGAAATTCTCCAAATTTCATCCGACCTCCGATTGGTGCGTTCTTAGTGGCGTTGGAACCATCATGAAGTATACTATCCATAAAAAATATGAGAAAAATACTTTGATTGCTGGAATGATAGCAGATTTCAAAAGAGTGGGAGGCTATCTGAAAATCTGGGCGCTGCGTGTCCTCGGCATCACTCGGCCGAGTTGACTTCTCTACTCGGTCGAGTGGGCTTCTCTACTCGGCCGAGCGACAGACCCTGTAAAATTCCAGTAAGTCAGGGGCCTTGGGGGGTCTGTCTTCGGAGCTGACTCGGCCGAGTGGCTTTACTCGCTCGGCCGAGGGGCATTCGGTACTCGGCCGAGTCGGAACCCTCAATCGACTGACAAATTCCAGTAAGTCGGCTCCTTTGGTGGTGGATTTTCCCATGCCACTCGGGCGAGGGAATCTCCATACTCGGCTGAGTGGACTATCATCGGCCGAGTGCATGCTAATCTTCAAGTAATTACGTGTCCGATCTGGCCGGCCGAGCGGGCTTCTTTGCTCGGCCGAGTGACTCCTTCACTCGGCCGAGTGGCATGCTAAAAATGCCCAATTTTCATCATTTCGCTTCCTCGTCGCTCCTACGACGTTCTTTCATCTTCCACTCGTCTTCTATCACTGATAGGTCCTCAATAAGTCCATGAGCGATGCTCCGTTACGCGTGCAAGTCCTTTAAGCTCATTTTTGCTCCCAATTGCTCATATTTCCTGAAATCCGACAAAAACAAGAAATAGTGAAAAGTAACACAATATCATCGAATAATCGTGAAAATCGCAATATGAGCAACCGAAATGGCATGCAAATATGCAGAAAAAAGGTGTAAAATATGGACCGATCAAAATCCCCCAAGCTTACCTCTTACTCGTCCTCGAGGGAGATAAGTAGAGAGACGAACTCGGGAGATGAAAATAAAGAAAATGAAATGAAAAAGAAAGAACACGAGGTGGAAGGGGTCGCTAGATCTTCTCTCAGATCTCAAGCCATAAGCTACACATCACGATAACTTGGAAAATGCAAATCACATGCTATAAGGATTTCATATCTTACATAAACATGGTCTTTGCAAGCTTTTAAGAACAACAAAAGGGATTCTCTAAATTCATACAATCAATTCATATCCACGTCACGCATTTCATAGGATTTAATATACAAATATTGGCAATGCACTTTTCAATCAAAAGTTATAAATGAAGCATATAAGATACACACCAAGCATGCAATAGAGAATAGAATAAGAGTCATGGCATTCACATATTTATTTCAAATCATGAAAAATCTCCATATCTAATATATTTTGCAAAGTCTAAGCATTATCGAATATTCCCATTCATGCACGTCTCCACTCTAATGTCATACTCACTCATATGGTCAAATGAATTCACCCCCCCAAGCTTAGCTTGAGGCATCACATCTAAAGGAATATGATAGTGGAAATGGGATTTTTGCCTTGGTTTTCCCAAGTATTTTGTGGCTCCAATAATGAGATAGAGAAATATTTTTTCCTTTTGGACTTTGTTTCTCATTTTTCTTTTTGGATTTTTGTAGGAGCTATATGATTTGTATTTTTGGATTTTGGTTCCTTTTTGGCTTTTTGGACTTTTTGGAGCAAACTTTTCTTTTGTAGGGATTTTTTTTGGGGAAATAGATGCGATATAAGTAGCTTTAGGAGGTGAACTCAAGTGACATGTAGAGAATAAAAAGATATATGTGGAGAAGGAAATAATGTAACACTCGGTTCACTCTAAGATGTGCACGAACGGTTTAATAAAATAATACTTCAACTAAAACTCATATGTAAGCATGGATATTCTCAATCATCTCAATAAAAAGCGAAGTCAAGCGGTAAAGAGTACTTTCATATCAAGCATGCAACAGAAGGTGAATAAGATAATAAGGCAGATGCTTCCGTTATACAATTGATGCATGAATCTTGGAGCACTTCCAACAAAAGCATACCAAACACTAATCCATACATTCAGCTTCAATTAATATCATGCATTAATATAGAGGAATCATTAAAAGAATATATAAGCAAGCACATGGATAGTAG
Organism: Scilla litardierei; assembly: GCA_030789695.1. Lineage (NCBI taxonomy): Eukaryota > Viridiplantae > Streptophyta > Magnoliopsida > Asparagales > Asparagaceae > Scilla > Scilla litardierei. The sequence continues at coordinate 94,704,059 of CM061131.1, forward strand.
GACTATGAAATACTCTAAGTAGCATGGCAAGGAATAATAAGCATCGTGATGGTCGCTAAAGCAATAAGAGATATCATCATACGAAATTCATCTAGCGGAAGAAAAGAAAAGGAAAATGAAGAAATAAAAGTAAAAGGGAGGAAAGAAAAGAAAACCAAGCACACAACATGATGCATGAACACACATAAAAGGAAAATAAGATGGAAAATTCAAAAAGATGATGCAAAATTTTGAAAAATTCTAAAAAAACCATAAAATAAAGTAAAAATGCAACTAATGCTAAATGGCATGGAAATGCACTCCCCAAGCTTAAACTTCACATTGTCCTCAATATGATCATAGTGGAAGAATATGAGGAACAACGATAATAATAGGGGGTGAAAAAATGATGAAATGAATGACATGAAATCCTAATGCAACTACATGCATATACAATGATGCATGAGAGCGCTTCCCCCAAGCTTATACCAAACAATCATATTCAAATGACTCAATCAAAAATGTCATGGCTTTGCAAAGCGTGATTGAGTCAAATGAATAAGAATGTGAGTATTCACTTGAAAGAAATGCTCGATGGGTGGTGAGCAAAAAGGATATGACACATCAAAATATAAAGAGGGCAATCAATATATATAATGGGTTTGGGGTGTAAATGATTATTGTGGCCGTCATATGAGGTGATATTTATTCAAACAAATCTATACGGTCCCCTCGCTGTCGAGAGGATTCGGATTTATTGAAAGCATAAAAATTTCTATACTACTGGATTGATATCACCTATAGCAAAAGGCGGATCCAGTATCTTTGCCGGTGCAGGTAATTGCTCCAACTGCTCCTTCCGTGGCTCCGCCAGACGCGTGTGTCCACGGACTCCATCAGACTCCAGCAATGCGGCTCCCAGCACCTCTCCAAGGACTCCACCTGTACCCTACAAGAGATAAGCCGCATCAATCTGATGTGGATAATTCTTCCCCAAAATAAATGTATTCCAAAGAGGGTCATCAACATAAGTATTTAAAATTAAAGACGGGTGACAACACTTCCCTGGAAATAAATCTCCACTCTCATATACCACATCGATCAACTCCTCATTGTTCGCCTCAGGTTGTTCTGGTAGCTTGGGCATATAAGCGTAG
>CM061131.1:94705694-94735697 GCA_030789695.1 Scilla litardierei
TTTCGTAGATTTTTCTTAGTTTAAGACTTATTTTCTACATTTTGTGGAAGATATGTATCCTTTTATGAAATGATATGATTTTTGGGCCTAATTTTGTCTTCTCTTTTTTTAATTTGAAGATGGCGATGTCCCTGTCCCAATGGACATTTGTGTTGATTTTTTGAGCTTGGGGATATTTACTATATTTTTTGCATAATATGAATCTTTATATTAAATGATATGATTTTTATAACCAACTTTGTATTCTCTTATTTTTCAGTTGAAGATGGTGATCTCCGAGTTCCAAGGGACATTTTTTGCGGATTTTTCTGAGCTCAGGGCTATTTTTCATCATTTTCTAGAATTTATGGATCTTTTATTAAATGATATGATTTTTGGCCTAATTTTATCTTCTTTTATTTTTCAGTTGAAGATAGCGATCTCCCGTTTCTAACGGACATTTTGTGTTTTATTCTGACCTGAGACTATTTTCTAAATTTTCTAGACGATATGGTTCTTTTTATTAAATGTTATGGTTTTTGGAATAATTTTGTCTTCTATTATTTTTCAGTAGAAAATGGTGATCTCCTTGTTCCAACAGACATTTTTGTGGATTTTTATACGCTCGGTGCTATTTTCTACAGTTTTATAAATGATATGATTATTATAGCCTATGTTTGACTTCTCTTATTTTTTTAGTTTTTCTGTTGAAGATGGCCATCTCCCGATTCCAATCAACGTTTTTGTTGATGTTTCTTAGCTTGAGTTTGCTTTTCATCTTTTTCTAAAAGAAATGGAAATTTTTATGGAATATATGATTTTTTGGCCTAATTTTATCTTCTCTATTTTTCAGATGATGATGACGATCTCCCGGTTCCAACGAACATTTTTGTAGATTTTTCTGAGCTCAGAGCTACTTTCTATATTTTATGAAAGATATAAATCTTTATATTAAATGATATGATTTTTATGGCCTAATTTTGTCTTTTCTTATTTTTCAGTTGAAGATAGCGATCTCCCGGTTCCAAAACGAACATTTTTACAGATTTTTTTGAGCTCGGTGCTATTTTATACATTTTATGGTAGATATATAACTTTTTATTAGTTGATAAGATTTTTATAGCCTACATTTGTCTTCTCTTATTTTTAAGTGGAAGATGACGATCTCTCAGTTCCAACGGAAATTTTTACAGATTTTTCTAAGCTCTAGGCTATTTTCTACATATTCTGTAAGATATGGATCTTTATATTAAATGATATGATTTTTATGGCCTAATTTTGTCTTCTCTTATTTTTCAGTTGAAGATGTCGATCTTCCGGTTCTAACAGACTTTTTGCTTATTATTATGACCTCATGGCTATTTTATAAATTTTCATGAATATATGTATCTTTTTATTTAGTGATATGATTTTTGTCATAATTTTTTCTTCTCTTATTTTTCAGTTGAAGATGACGATCTCCGGGTTCCAAAGGACATTTATACGATTTTTTGAGCTCGGTGCTATTTTTTATATTTTATGAAAGATACGGATCTGTTTATTAAAAGATATGATTTTTATAGCCTACATTTGTCTTCTCTTATTTTTTTCAGTTGAAGATGGCGATTTAACATTTCTAACAGATGTTTTTGTGGATTTTTCTTAGCCTGTGACTATTTTCCTAACTTTTCTGGAAGATATGGATATTTTATTTAAATGATCTGATTTTTTGGCCTAATTTTGTCTTCTCTTTTTCAATTGAAAACAGCGATCTCACGGTTCCAATTTACATTTGTGCAGTTTTTGAGCTCCAGTCTATTTTCTACATTATCTGTAAGATATTGTTATTTATATTTAATGATATGATTTTTTTATAGCATAATTTTGTCTTCTCTTATTTTTCAGCTGAAGATGGCGATGTCTCAGTTCCAACAGATATTTTTGCGGATTTTTGTGCTCGGGACTATAATTATACATTTTCGAGAAGTTAGGGATATTTTAATTAAATGATATGGTTTTTTGGCCAAATTTGGCCTTTTCTTATTTTTCAGCTGAAGAGGCGATCTCTCGGTTCCAACGAACATTTTTGCAGATTTTTCTGACCTCGTGGCTATTTTTTAAATGTCTGAAAGATATGGATCTTTTTATTAAATGATTTGATTTTTGGCCGAATTTTGTATTCTCTTATTTTTAGTTGAAGAAGGCGATCTCCCGGTTCTAACTGATATTTTTTGCAGCTTTTTCTGAGCTCGGTGCTATTTTCTATATTTTATGGAAGATATGTTCTTTTTATTAAATGAGATGATTTTTATTGCCTATATGTTTCTTCTCTTATTTTTAGGTGAAGATTGCGACCTATTGGTTCCAATGGACATATTTGCGAACTTTTATTTGGTTTGGACTATTTATTTACATTTTCTGGTAAATATGAATCTTTTTATTAAATGAAATGATTTTTTGGCCTAATTTTGTCTTCTCTTATTTTTCAGTTGAATATTGCAATCTCCCGGTTCCAACAGACATCTGTGCAGATTTTTTAAGCTCGATGCTATTTTCTACATTTTATGGCAGGTATGTATCTTTTTATTAAATGATATGATTTTTGACCTAATTTTGCCATTTTTTATTTTTCAGTTGAAGATGGCGATCTCCCTGTTCCAACGGACATTTTTTCGGATTTTTCTGAGCTTCGAGCTATTTTCTATATTTTCTGTATGATACAAATCTTTTTATTAAATGATATGATTTTTATGAACCTAATTTTGTCTTCTCTTATCATTCAGTTGAAGATGGCGATCTCCCGGTTCCAACGGACATTTTTGTCAAATTTTCTAAGCTCGGGGCTATTTTTTAACATTTTCGGGAAGTTATAGATCTTTAAATAAATAATAAGATTTTTTGACCTAATTTTTTATTCCCTTATTTTTTTAGTTGAAGATTGCGATCTCCCTATTTCAATGGACATTTTTACGGATATTTATGAGCTCTGGAATAATTTCAAAATTTTTGGAAAGTTATGGATCTTTTAATTAAATGATATAGTTTTTATAGCCTAATTTTGTGTCCTCTATTTTTTTTGTTGAAGATGGCAATCTCTCGGTTCCAACAGACTTTTTTGCGTATTGTTTTAAGCTTGGTGCTATTTCCTACATATTATGGAAGATATAGAATGTTTTATTAAATAAAATGATTTTTATGGCCTACGTTTGTATTCTCTTATTTTTTACAGTTCAAGATGGTGGTCTCCCAGTTTCAACGGATATTTTTGTAGATTTTTCTTAGCTTGAGACTATTTTTCTACATTTTCTGGAAGATATGTATCTTTTTATGAAATGATATGATTTTATGGCCTAATTTTGTCTTCTCTTTTTTTAAGTTGAAGATGGAGATCTCATGGTTCCAATGTACATTTGTGCGGATTTTTTGAGCTTCTGTCTATTATATATATTTTTGTACAGTATGAATCTTTATATTAAATGAAATGATTTTTATAACCTAATTTTGTTATCTCTTATCTTTTAGTGGAAGATATCGATCTCGCGATTCCAAGGGACATTTTTGCGGATTTTTCTGAGCTCAGTGTTATTTTTCTACATTTTCGAGAAGCTATGAATCTTTTATTAAATTATAATATTTTTTGGCCTAATTTTGTCTTCTTTTATTTTTCAGTTGAAGATAGCGATCTCCCATTTCTAATAGACATTTTGGGTATTATTCTGACCTCGAGACTATTTTCTGTAAGATATGAATCTTCATATTAAATGTTATGATTTTATAGCCTAATTTTGTCTTCTCTTATTTTCAGTTGAAGATGGCGATCACTCGGTTCCAACAGAAGTTTTTACAGAATTTTCAGAGCTCGGTGCTATTTTCAACATTTTATGGAAAAATATAAAGCTTTTATAAAATGATATGATTTTTTATAGCCTATGTTTTGTCTTCTCTTATTTTTTAGTTGAAGATGGTGATCTCTCGGTTCCAACGGAAATTTTGGCGGATTTTTTTTGAGCTCCAGGCTATTTTCTACATATTCTGGAAGATTTGGAACTTTATATTAAATGATATAATTTTTATGGTCTAAATTTGTCTTCTCTTATTTTTAAGTTGAAGATGGCGATCACCAGGTTCCAACGGACGGTTTTTTTTATTATTCTGACCTCGGAGCTATTTTCTAAATTTTTTGGAATAGATGTATCTTTTATAAATGATATGATTTTTGGCCAAATTTTGTCTTCTCTTATTTTTTTCGGTTGAATAAATTTTTGCAGATTTTTATGAGTTCGGTGCTATTTTCTATATTTTATGAAATATAAGTATTTTTTGTAAAATGATATGATTTTTATAGCCTACATTTGTTTTCTCTTATTTTTTCAGTTGAAGATGGAGATCTACCCGTTCCAACCGACATTTTTGTGGATTTTTCATAGCTTGGGACTATTTTCTAACTTTTCTGGAAGATTTGGTTAGTTTAATTAAATGATATGATTTTTGGCTCAATTTTGTGCTTTTTTCAATTGATGATGGCAAACCCCCAGTTCCAATTTACATTTGTTCGGATTTTTTGAGCTCCGGTAGATTTTCTACATTATCTATTTTCACTTTTTTCCACTTTTTGGAAGTTATGTATCATTTTATTAAATGATATGATATTTTGGCCTAAATTTGTCTTCTCTGTTGTGAACGGTTATTTACTGGGTTGGTTGAGTTATTGGGCCATCCTAGTATTGGGCCCATATCTGCGTAAGCCCACCTTGTATTCTCCACTTTGCCTATAAATAAAGACCTGAGGGCTCCCCCCACAGTAGTTAATTCATAAGACGTTATCAGCACGAGCCTCTAAATTTTTACTTTCCACAAATTTTTTCCGTTCGTTGCGAAGGCGAAGGCGAAGGCTAGATGGGAGATCCATGAGCGCGGGGCAAGGCTTCCTCAATCGAGCGTCGTCATCTGTGTAAGGCTTCGAGCAACCGTCGCTATATCCGGAGGACGGATATAGAGGTAAAAACACTAAAAACGATATTTTTATCATACGTATGATTGCTCTATCCCTAGATCTCAAAAGATCGTTATAAGGATCAATTGTCGCCTTGAAAACGACGAATTTTTCATCCCAAAACCCAATTTTTTTTAGGGTTCTTTGATTTTTTCTTAAACCCTAAAAATTTGCCCTCCGACGGCGTTGCCGCCGGCCCCCCTCCACCCCGTCGCGCCGTTCCCCCCTCCTTACAGGGGGGGCGGCAGCGGCCGCGCCCCCCCTGTAGAGGGGGGCGGCGGCCCCCCGAGGCCACGCCCCCCAAGCAGGGGGGCGGCGGCGTCGCCCCCCTCAAACCCTAACTGAAAGAAAAAAATAGAGCCTGTGGGCTTGAAGCCCACAGGCCGGCTGTGGCCTTCAGGCCCACAGGCCGATTTTTCTTAAAAAAATAGAGCCTGTGGGCCTGAAGCCCACAGGTCGGCTGTGGGCTTCAGGCCCACAGGCCGTTTTTTCCTTAAAAAACTGTGGGCCTGAAGCCCACAGCCGGCAGCCGGCCCGCAGGCCGTTCCTACAAAAAAAAAATTTGGGGGGGGGGGGCATAGGCTAAAAACAAGCCTGAAAAGGCAACTGTTTGGCCTAAAAATTAATTTAAAAAAGGGGTTTTAAGGGCAAAATATTCGTGAAAAATCACGGTAAATTACGGGACAAATATTGGGCAGGCGAGAACTTTTTGGGGATTTTTGGGGGGCTTTTGGGATGATGAGGGAACCTCTTTTCCTCAGACAAAGAAAATGTTTATTTTGGGCACTTAATCAATTTAATTGATTAAACCCATTTACTTTATAACTCATGCATCGTAATTACTTTTACATGCTTTTCATCTCTGGCAAAATTATGTGGATATTATATGCGTGGTTGTGCATTTTATTTAAAACTTAATAATTAGGAAGATCATGCGACCGCTCTGCCGTTAGTTACCTAACCTAACGGTGTATGACGTTGCCCAGTGGTCCAATAATTATTAAGTGTTTAAATATTGTTTTATCCTCATGTGAATAAATTGCCTGTGATGTCTGTGAATGAAAATGTTGATGAGCACAATATTTCTGCATGAATTTCTAAATGTGGTTTTTGGATCGGCCGTTTAGTCCCACAGTTTATTCCCGCACTTTTCTTTTTTTTGAGAGAAATTGTAGTGAGGAATTTATGTAAATGTCAAAGAAAGAAGACCAACTTCCATGGAGACGGAGGCCACGCTTGAAGACGGAGAAATTATATGGGACCCACGGGGTTTCCAAAGTTGTATTTTCATTTTATTCAAGCTGCAAATTTGTATAATTTGGACTGTGGACTTTTGGACTTTTTCTTGTGGGACTGGCCGATCCACACGTTTAGCTTTTCATTAAATATTGCCTCCGCATGAAAATATTTTTTTTTCTGATTGATTATTAATTCATGCATGTTTGTGCTCTGCTAGATAAATGGCTAAAATTGCAAGCGTTGACTTTGAAGTGCTGGATGCATCAGGTAGAAACTATCTAAGCTTGCAGCTAGATGTTAAGTTTCACCTGCGGGCCAAGTCCCTCATCACTGTTGTGACTAAAAAAGAAAATGTTAGCGATATAGAGAAGGCGCAAGCCATCATCTATATTCGCCGCCATGTGGACAAGACCTTAAAGGCTGAGTACCTTACGGTCGAAGATCCACTTGAGCTATGGACCGCCCTTGAGGATAGGTATAAACATCAGAGAGATGTTATACTCCCAAGGGCGAGATATGAGTGGGAGAACCTGAGACTGCAGGACTTTAAGTCCATTGCTGAGTACAACTCAGCACTTTTTAGCATCACCTCACGCCTGAAGTTGTGTGGTGAAAAAGTCTCAGAAGATCGCATGCTGGAAAATACGTATACGTCTTTCCATGAAAAGGATGCGATACTCATGCAGCAATACCGTGAACGTAAGTTCACCAAGTATTCAGAGCTGCTGTCATGTCTTCTCATGGCCGAGCAAAACAGAGAGCTTCTTCTTGCCACTCACAATATGCGCCCTCCCGGCACTGCCCCCCTACCAGAAGCTCACCATACCTCTTCCTTCAAAAAGAAGAGGGATAATAAAAGAAAAGAAAGACCACAGAAAGGGGGACAACAGAAAAGAGCCAAGGGCACACCACAGCAGCGCAAGAATGAAGGGAAACGCAAGTTCACCTGGCACAGGAATGATAACAAGAAAAATAATGCACCCCCACCCAAGAGGGACTGGGAAGACCAGTGCCACAGCTGTGGCATGACAGGCCACTGGTCCAGAGTGTGCAGGACCCCAGTGCATCTCCAGGAGCTTTATAAACAAAGCAAGAAAGAGAATGCTGAATCAAACCTGGTGGCTGCGAATAACGCATTCAAGTTCACAGCCAAAGACTTCGAGTCAGATGATATGCTTGATTAGCCTGTTTTCATTTTATCTTAGCATTTTATTGTATGAACAATCTATTTTATGAGAGCTTTTATGTAATCAGAATTCTGTTGAATAAAATTTAGTTTTTCTGAAATGCAAATGTTTACTCATCTTTTTAGATGGGATGCTCTCATGACTGCTTAGTAAACAGCGCGTCGACACATACGATCCTTCAGCACAAATGCTATTTTCATAGCATTACTCCGTATAAGAGCCCTGTAAACACAATTTCAGGGCCATCGGACATAATTGAAGGTTCTGGGAATGCAACCTTGTTGCTTCCCAATAGAACAGAAATAAAAATAAAAGATGCAATTTACTCTCCGAATTCCAAGAGAAACTTATTAAGTTTCAAAGATATCTGTCTTAACGGATTCCACTTGGAAACAGCAAATGTTAAAGAAAATGAATTACTGTATGTAACGTCTCAAGACAATGGAGTTAAATCCATACTTGAACGTTTTGAGAGCATCTCATCAGGCATCTACCATACAAAAATTCGGAGAGAGGAAGCAAACATAACGGAGCACCTGAAGTGTTCGACATCGGCCAAATTCTTACTTTGGCACGATAGACTTGGCCACCCCGGATCTGTGATGATGCACCGCATTATATCACAATCCCACGGGCATAACCTGAAGAACCAGAAGATTCTTCAGAAGGGAGAATTCCCTTGTGTACCCTGTTTTAAGGGAAAATTAATTACAAGGCCATCACCACTTAAAGTGGACATCGAGTCTCCTAGCTTCCTTGAAAGAATACATGGAGACATATGTGGACCTATCCACCCCCTAGTGGGCCCTTTCAATACTTTATGGTACTGATTGATGCATCTTCAAAATACTCGTATGTATGTCTACTTTCAACCCGCAACTTGGCTTTTCCAAAGCTCTTGGCACAAATAATAAAGTTGCGGGCGCATTTTCTAAACAACCAAATTAAGAAAATACGTCTGGATAATGCGGGGGAATTTACCTCTCAGTCATTTCAAGAATATTGCCAGGCAACGGGAATAGAAATCGAACATCCAGTGCCGTATGTTCACACCCAGAATGGGTTAGCCGAGTCGCTAATTAAAAGACTCCAATGGATCGCACGTCCATTGCTGATGAAATCCCAGTTGCCGGTGGATGCATGGGGACATGCAATCTTGCACGCTGCATTAATAATAAAAATAAGACCCTCGGGAGGTCAGAGTCTATCTCCAATGCAACTTGCATATGGAACGCCGCCGAACATCTCTCACTTGAGGATCTTCAGCTGCGCAGTTTATATCCCCATTGCACCACCACAGAGGACCAAGATGGGTCCTCAACGTCGCCTAGGTATTTATGTAGGGTTTGACTCACCCTCCATTATAAGATACCTAGAACTCCAAACGGGGGACGCTTTTAAGGCACGTCTTGAAGACTGCGATTTTGATGAGACGTATTTCCCCAAAATGGGCCTAGACATCGAAAAGTCTAGTGCAAAGCAAATGTTAATGTGGGATACAAAAAGCTTGACCCACTACGATCCGGTAACAAAACAATGCGATGATGAGATCCGAAAGATCTTACATTTCCAGGACACAGTCCATAGATCCAAAAGTATTCCCTGTTGCGAATACTCCAGCTAGGATTGACATCCCAAAGGATGGATGCAACCCACCAGCAGTAGAAGTGGCTGCACCTCAACAGAAAAGAGGCAGACCACCATGCTCCAAGGATAAAAATCCAAGAAAGAGAAAAATATCCAGAGACCTTGGGACGATACCCCCACAGAGAAACGAGCTCGTGTCTATACCCTCTCCCCTCCCGGAATCCACTGCAGAGGAATTGCCGGGAGAAACTGAAATATCATTGAATTATGTACGTACAGGGGAGGTATTTGATCGCGCCCCGAATGTACACCCAGAAAACGATTGTAGTTTTACCTCAAGCGCACGGTCAAGTGGCGAGCGGGTATCGAACACGAGGAGGTGGTGTTGGCTCCAATCTATCCTAGGTTGGTTTGACTACGAATGTTTTATTGGTGGAGATGGTTATGGTATGATGTAATGACAATGGTGATGGATGTCGGTGTTGGTGATAAAGATGTGGGTCAAATATCGATTCAAATACAATATAATAAAAGTGTCTAGGGCTAGGGAATCCCCACTACGGATCGTCATACATCATTGTAAATAGTGAATCTCAATATTGCTAGGCTTGTGTTGGGGTGAACTAGTCGTAACTAAATAGAGAACCAAGCTCACGCTCTCGCGCTATTACCGGTCTATTGCAACCTAGGATAGGGCCCAATCTCTAGCAAACCCTAGCCTAAGCCACTAGCATTAGGATCGACATCATCGTTCAATCGCCCCTCGAGTCCACTCTCGTGCAAACTCGAGTTACGATCTAGGTTGTGATAGTTCGTATCCGTCCAATCTCTTGCAAACGAATATGGGTATAGATTTATAATAAAAATCCTAGCTTTGATCCAATCTCTTGCAAACCAAGTCTAGAGAATCTCGATTATAAACCTAAATCGAATATCTAGGCCTTCCCATCGATTAGAATCCAATCTCTTGCAAACCCCAATCGATGGAAATCCCTAGCTATCCGTAATAAATCGATCACAACCTAACCTCCTAGCAACTCTAGCAATTTAGGAATTCATTCATCACAAATCTGAAATTAGATCCATAGGGTTCATCCCCATGCCCTATAACAACAAATCTACTCTAGCATAGCAATAACGATATGATAATCAATAAAAATCATTGCTTGCATACAAAAAGATAGAAAAACAAAGATTCAAATGACAAGAACAAAATACTTAGCTTTGATGAAGATCTTCAATCCAAATACAAGCTTTTAGATCCAAGAGGGGGCCTAGGGCATGGCCTAACCTCTAAAATAATCCCTAAGAAAACATGTGGGAACTTTTCTCTAATGGTGGCTACAAACCCCTTTATATAGTCTCCCAAAACCCTAGGAAAAAACCCTGGAAAACCCCTCAAATTCGTGCCCAAAAACTGCCCAAACCGCAACTTAAAATCTGGGCCCGCCGCCGACTCGGCCGAGTGGAACAGGTGACTCGGCCGAGTGGAAATTCCAGCACTGCAGCGTCAACTTGCAGAAATTCTCCAAATTTCATCCGACCTCCGATTGGTGCGTTCTTAGTGGTGTTGGAACCATCATGAAGTATACTATCCATAAAAAATATGAGAAAAATACTTTGATTGCTGGAATGATAGCAGATTTCAAAAGAGTGGGAGGCTATCTGAAAATCTGGGCGCTGCGTGTCCTCGGCATCACTCGGCCGAGTTGACTTCTCTACTCGGTCGAGTGGGCTTCTCTACTCGGCCGAGCGACAGACCCTGTAAAATTCCAGTAAGTCGGGGGCCTTGGGGGGTCTGTCTTCGGAGCTGACTCGGCCGAGTGGCTTTACTCGCTCGGCCGAGGGGCATTCGGTACTCGGCCGAGTCGGAACCCTCAATCGACTGACAAATTCCAGTAAGTCGGCTCCTTTGGTGGTGGATTTTCCCATGCCACTCGGGCGAGGGAATCTCCATACTCGGCTGAGTGGACTATCATCGGCCGAGTGCATGCTAATCTTCAAGTAATTACGTGTCCGATCTGGCCGGCCGAGCGGGCTTCTTTGCTCGGCCGAGTGACTCCTTCACTCGGCCGAGTGGCATGCTGAAAATGCCCAATTTTCATCATTTCGCTTCCTTGTCGCTCCTACGACGTTCTTTCATCTTCCACTCGTCTTCTATCACTGATAGGTCCTCAATAAGTCCATGAGCGATGCTCCGTTACGCGTGCAAGTCCTTTAAGCTCATTTTTGCTCCCAATTGCTCATATTTCCTGAAATCCGACAAAAACAAGAAATAGTGAAAAGTAACACAATATCATCGAATAATCGTGAAAATCGCAATATGAGCAACCGAAATGGCATGCAAATATGCAGAAAAAAGGTGTAAAATATGGACCGATCAAAATCCCCCAAGCTTACCTCTTACTCGTCCTCGAGGGAGATAAGTAGAGAGACGAACTCGGGAGATGAAAATAAAGAAAATGAAATGAAAAAGAAAGAACACGAGGTGGAAGGGGTCGCTAGATCTTCTCTCAGATCTCAAGCCATAAGCTACACATCACGATAACTTGGAAAATGCAAATCACATGCTATAAGGATTTCATATCTTACATAAACATGGTCTTTGCAAGCTTTTAAGAACAACAAAAGGGATTCTCTAAATTCATACAATCAATTCATATCCACGTCACGCATTTCATAGGATTTAATATACAAATATTGGCAATGCACTTTTCAATCAAAAGTTATAAATGAAGCATATAAGATACACACCAAGCATGCAATAGAGAATAGAATAAGAGTCATGGCATTCACATATTTATTTCAAATCATGAAAAATCTCCATATCTAATATATTTTGCAAAGTCTAAGCATTATCGAATATTCCCATTCATGCACGTCTCCACTCTAATGTCATACTCACTCATATGGTCAAATGAATTCACCCCCCAAGCTTAGCTTGAGGCATCACATCTAAAGGAATATGATAGTGGAAATGGGATTTTTGCCTTGGTTTTCCCAAGTATTTTGTGGCTCCAATAATGAGATAGAGAAATATTTTTTCCTTTTGGACTTTGTTTCTCATTTTTCTTTTTGGATTTTTGTAGGAGCTATATGATTTGTATTTTTGGATTTTGGTTCCTTTTTGGCTTTTTGGACTTTTTGGAGCAAACTTTTCTTTTGTAGGGATTTTTTTTGGGGAAATAGATGCGATATAAGTAGCTTTAGGAGGTGAACTCAAGTGACATGTAGAGAATAAAAAGATATATGTGGAGAAGGAAATAATGTAACACTCGGTTCACTCTAAGATGTGCACGAACGGTTCAATAAAATAATACTTCAACTAAAACTCATATGTAAGCATGGATATTCTCAATCATCTCAATAAAAAGCGAAGTCAAGCGGTAAAGAGTACTTTCATATCAAGCATGCAACAGAAGGTGAATAAGATAATAAGGCAGATGCTTCCGTTATACAATTGATGCATGAATCTTGGAGCACTTCCAACAAAAGCATACCAAACACTAATCCATACATTCAGCTTCAATTAATATCATGCATTAATATAGAGGAATCATTAAAAGAATATATAAGCAAGCACATGGATAGTAGGACTATGAAATACTCTAAGTAGCATGGCAAGGAATAATAAGCATCGTGATGGTCGCTAAAGCAATAAGAGATATCATCATACGAAATTCATCTAGCGGAAGAAAAGAAAAGGAAAATGAAGAAATAAAAGTAAAAGGGAGGAAAGAAAAGAAAACCAAGCACACAACATGATGCATGAACACACATAAAAGGAAAATAAGATGGAAAATTCAAAAAGATGATGCAAAATTTTGAAAAATTCTAAAAAAACCATAAAATAAAGTAAAAATGCAACTAATGCTAAATGGCATGGAAATGCACTCCCCAAGCTTAAAATTCACATTGTCCTCAATATGATCATAGTGGAAGAATATGAGGAACAACGATAATAATAGGGGGTGAAAAAATGATGAAATGAATGACATGAAATCCTAATGCAACTACATGCATATACAATGATGCATGAGAGCGCTTCCCCCAAGCTTATACCAAACAATCATATTCAAATGACTCAATCAAAAATGTCATGGCTTTGCAAAGCGTGATTGAGTCAAATGAATAAGAATGTGAGTATTCACTTGAAAGAAATGCTCGATGGGTGGTGAGCAAAAAGGATATGACACATCAAAATATAAAGAGGGCAATCAATATATATAATGGGTTTGGGGTGTAAATGATTATTGTGGCCGTCATATGAGGTGATATTTATTCAAACAAATCTATATGGTCCCCTCGCTGTCGAGAGGATTCGGATTTATTGAAAGCATAAAAATTTCTATACTACTGGATTGATAACACCTATAGCAAAAGGCGGATCCAGTATCTTTGCCGGTGCAGGTAATTGCTCCAACTGCTCCTTCCGTGGCTCCGCCAGACGCGTGTGTCCACGGACTCCATCAGACTCCAGCAATGCGGCTCCCAGCACCTCTCCAAGGACTCCACCTGTACCCTACAAGAGATAAGCCGCATCAATCTGATGTGGATAATTCTTCCCCAAAATAAATGTATTCCAAAGAGGGTCATCAACATAAGTATTTAAAATTAAAGACGGGTGACAACACTTCCCTGGAAATAAATCTCCACTCTCATATACCACATCGATCAACTCCTCATTGTTCGCCTCAGGTTGTTCTGGTAGCTTGGGCATATAAGCGTAGGTCTCATCAGGCAACTCCTCATCATCGTCAGACTTATCCCATCGCACCTCCTGATCATATTCAATAGCATCCATGGGTGCTAACTCCTCGCTCTCCTCCTTGTATACGTCCCATCGTACCTCTTGATCGTATGTACATGAATCCTGCAAAAGGCACGATGAGTCGCCAAAATCTTAATCATAAAAAACATCATACACGGGAGGAGAATCAAATGTAGGAGATGATGGAGTAAAGAGATCTCCCTGAAGGGGAGCCATAAGCTCTGTGGGATTGTCCTCAGCATCAGTGGAAGCGTGGTCCTCTGAGGGATGCTCAGCCTCTATAGAAGGTGGGGATGGCTGCGGTAGCTTGAAAGGAGGGGGCACGAGTCGGGCTCCATCTGTGTGCGGATGTCATCGTCCAAAGTCACGTCCTCCTCGATGGTCTGCTCCACTACTGTATGCATGACCTCCAAAATAATATCCTCTGATGGTATAGGCTGCTCTGACTCAGGTGGGTGGCAGGGGGAGGCGACGACGACATAAGGTGGCTCTATAGGCTCATGTATCTCGACCATGGTGTAAAAATGGGTCTTGTGCCCCTCAATTAGAGCGTAGACTCCATCATCAATTGTGCCTGTGGAAGAGATACAATGAGTAATAAAGTTTTGAAATTCAAGCTCAAAAGGATCACCTGCCGTTATTGTCAATGGACCGGAATTTCGAACTATGTCGACAATGTTTCTCAATAGGTCCGTGTCCGTGTCCTCCTTTGGCAACTCAGATGTCTCTATTTGTGGAGTGTTGATGGTATAAAGGTGAATATGATCACCTTCAAGTGAAGCATACACTCCATCTATGATAGTACCTGCACTAGAGACATTAGCCATAACAAAATCGATGAATACTTGGTCGTATGGTTTACTTACCGTAACGGTTAGTGAACCGGTAGATAGAGCATCATCTATCATTTACTCTAAGGCTGCTGCCAACTGCAAATCACTGAACTTTCCCACTTGCATCCTCTTCAGAAACTCACGCGAGGGTCCCTTTAGCCTTCTAGTGAAGATATCAAATAGCGTGGAGTCATTCCACTCATGGTCTGACTCCGTCTGGAACATTTCTAACATTCCTTCAAACCTAGACAAGGCTTCCCCGAAGGATTCTCCATCAGCCTGATAGAATGCAGCGAGATATATGTAGGATTGTATAGAGCCCGCTCGCATTTTCTTTGGAAGCACCATCGTTGCAACAACTGTACCTGATCAATCAAAGTAAACAACCTGGAAAAGACGTCAGTGGTACAAAGAGAGATAAAGATAATAATAGCAGGTGGTGGGAAAAAAATCTCTCTCAATGTTATTTTAATTTTTTATTTGTTTTTTTAATGTAATCTAATCAACCTAATTGTGACAAATTGGCACCCAACGGGAAACACCTCCCCGGCAACGGCGCCAAAACTTGATCGCGTCTCGAATGTACACCCGGAGAACGATTGTAGTTTTACCGCAAGCGCACGGTCAAGTGGCGAGCGGGTATCGAACACGAGGAGGTGGTGTTGGCTCCAATCTATCCTAGGTTGGTTTGACTACGAATGTTTTATTGGTGGAGATGGTTATGGTATGATGTAATGACAATGGTGATGGATGTCGGTGTTGGTGATAAAGATGTGGGTCAAATATCGATTCAAATACAATATAATAAAAGTGTCTAGGGCTAGGGAATCCCCACTACGGATCGTCATACATCATTATAAATAGTGAATCTCAATATTGCTAGGCTTGTGTTGGGGTGAACTAGTCGTAACTGAATAGAGAACCAAGCTCACGCTCTCGCTCTATTGCCGGTCTATAGCAACCTAGGATAGGGCCCAATCTCTTGCAAACCCTAGCCTAAGCCACTAGCATTAGGATCGACATCATCGTTCAATCGCCCCTCGAGCCCACTCTCGTGCAAACTCGAGTTACGATCTAGGTTGTGATAGTTCGTATCCGTCCAATCTCTTGCAAATGAATATGGGTATAGATTTATAATAAAAATCCTAGCTTTGGTCCAATCTCTTGCAAACCAAGTCTAGAGAATCTCGATTATAAACCTAAATCGAATATCTAGGCCTTCCCATCGATTAGAATCCAATCTCTTGCAAACCCCAATCGATGGAAATCCCTAGCTATCCGTAATAAATCGATCACAACCTAACCTCCTAGCAACTCTAGCAATTTAGGAATTCATTCATCACAAATATGAAATTAGATCCATAGGGTTCATCCCCATGCCCTAGAACAACAAATCTACTCTAGCATAGCAATAACGATATGATAATCAATAAAAATCATTGCTTGCATACAAAAAGATAGAAAAACAAAGATTCAAATGACAAGAACAAAATACTTAGCTTTGATGAAGATCTTCAATCCAAATACAAGCTTTTAGATCCAAGAGGGGGTCCAGGGCATGCCCTAACCTCTAAAATAATCCCTAAGAAAACATGTGGGAACTTTTCTCTAATGGTGGCTACAAACCCCTTATATAGTCTCCCAAAACCCTAGCAAAAAACCCTGGAAAACCCCTCAAATTCGTGCCCAAAAACAGCCCAAACCGCAACTTAAAATCTGGGCGCGCTGCCGACTCGGCCGAGTGGAACAAGTGACTCGGCCGAGTGGAAATTCCAGCACTGCAGTGTCAACTTGCAGAAATTCTCCAGATTTCATCCGACCTCTGATTGGCACGTGCTTGGCGGCGTTGGAACCGTCATGAAGTCTACTATCCATAAAAAATATGAGAAAAATACTTTGATTGCTAGAATGATAGAAGATTTCAAAAGAGTTGGAAGCTGTCTGAAAATCTGGGCGCTGCGTGTCCTCGTTATCACTCTGCCGAGTTGACTTCTCTACTCGGTCGAGTGGGCTTCTCTACTCGGCCGAGTGACAGATCCTGTAAAATTCCAGTAAGTCGGGGGCCTTGGGGGGTCTGTCTTCGGAGCTGACTCGGCCGAGTGGCTTTACTCGCTCGGCCGAGGGGCATTCGGTACTCGGCCGAGTCGGAACCCTCAATCGACTGACAGATTCCAGTAAGTCGGCTCCTTTGGTGGTGGATTTTTCCGTGCCACTCGGGCGAGGGAATCTCCATACTTGGCCGAGTGGACTATCGTCACTCAGCTGAGTGCACGCTAATCTTCAAGTAATTGCGTGTCCGATCTGGCCGGCCGAGCGGGCTTCTTTGCTCGGCCGAGTGACTCCTTCACTCGGCTGAGTGGCATGCTGAAAATGCCCAATCTTCATCATTTCGCTTCCTCGTCGCTCATACGACGTTCTTTCTTCTTCCACTCGTCTTCTATCGCTGATAGGTCCTCAATAAGTCCATGAGCGATGCTCCGTTACGCGTGCAAGTCCTTTAAGCTCATTTTTGCTCCCAATTGCTCATATTTCCTTAAATCTGACAAAAACAAGAAATAGTGAAAAGTAACACAATATCATCGAATAATCGTGAAAATCACAATATGAGCAACCGAAATGGCATGCAAATATGTAGAAAAAAGGTGTAAAATATGGACCGATCAGTATTGGATAGAAAGAGTACAGTCGTCGACGATGACTTCATGTTTCACATTGCCATTCACGTCGCCGGAAGCAACGATGATTATAAACCACACTCCGTTGCTGAATGCAAACATAGAGATGATTGGCCAAAGTGGAATCAGGTAATAGAAGCTGAGCTGGACTCACTTCAGAAACGAAAAGTCTTTCGGCAAATTGCCCAGACACCTACCGGTGTCAAACCTGTGGGATACAAATGGGTATTCGTCAGAAAAAGAAACGAAAATAATGAGATCGGACGCTACAAAGCTAGACTTGTAGCATAAGGATTTTCTCAAAGACCGGGTATAAACTATGACGAAACATATTCCCCGGTCATGGATGCGATCACCTTCAGATTCCTGATAAGCTTAACAGCAAAGGAAGGCCTAGATATGCAGCTAATGGATGTTGTGACTGCATATCTATACGACAATCTCGACAAAGAGATATACATGAAACTTCCTGATGGCTTTTCCATGCCTGCTGAACTAAATGATAGACATCGGGACGTCTATTCTGTTAAGCTACAAAGATCATTGTATGGTCTCAAACAATCAGGAAGAATGTGGTATAACAGACTTAGTGAGTTCCTTGTTCAACAAGGATTCACGAACAATGAAGTCTGCCCTTGTATCTTCATAAGAACAAAGGGAAAAGAATTCGTGATAATAGCTGTCTACGTATACGATCTGAATCTCATAGGATCTCCTGAAGAGATCACTGAGATATCTGTAAGCCTAACAAAAGAATTTGAAATGAAAGACTTAGGCAAAACGAAATTCTGCCTTGGCTTACAGATTGAACATCAAAAGGATGGAATCCTATTACACCAAACCACATATACGAAGAAAATGTTGCAATGATTCCATATGGACCATTGTCATCGATTGAGTACACCTATGGTGGTACGATCGTTGGATGCACATAAAGACCCCTTCCGGCCGCTGGAAGAGGGGGAGGACATACTTGATCCGGAAGTTCCAAATCTGATTGCCATCGGAGCACTACTATATCTGGCAAACTGCACACGTCCCGATATAGCGTTTGCAGTAAATTTGCTAGCCAGATACAGTGCAGTGCCTACACAGCGCCACTGGACCGGAGTAAAGCACCTTCTGCGCTACCTCCAAGGGTCTACAGATTTGGGACTCTTCTACAAAAATGGAATATCCTCTACACTTGCAGGTTATGCTGATGCAGGTTACTTATCTGATCCCCACAAAGCAAAATCACAGACTGGGTACGTGTTTACCTACGGAGGGACAGCCATTTCCTGGAGATCCATCAAGCAAACCTTGACGGCGACCTCATCCAATCACTCAGAGATCATTGCCATCCATGAAGCAAGCAGAGAATGCGTATGGCTACGCTCAGTTGTCCACCACATCCTGTCTACGACCGGACTGAAGACTGGAGACCTCGAGCCCACTACCATGTTCGAGGACAACGCTGCTTGCATAGCTCAACTACGAGGTGGCTTCATCAAAGGCGACAGAACAAAACACAGTTCACCAAAGTTCTTCTGGACGCACGAGCTACAGAGAGATGGCAAGATCGACATCAGACAAGTGCAGTCATGTGACAATTTGGCAGATTTGTTCACTAAAGCCCTTCCTACTGCTACTTTAGAAAACTTGTACATAGGATTGGAATGAGACGCCTAAGAGATCTGAAAGCTTGAGAGCTTGTACAGATCAGGGGGAGTTTGGCAGAGTTTGTACTCGTTTCCCTTAACTATGGTTTTTCCCACTGGGTTTTCCATAGCCAAAGGTTTTAAAGAGGCAAATCTCACCAACTCAGGATCCTGAAGTATCCACCCCATGTGAGACCCATACAGGCTCAGAATCCTGAAGTATTCATGAGCATGGTCCACACCTATGGCTGGATAAGGGAGAGTGTTGTGAACAGTTATTTACTGGGTTGGTTGAGTTATTGGGCCATCCTAGTATTGGGCCCATATCTGCGTAAGCCCACCTTGTATTCTCCCCTTTGCCTATAAATAAAGACCTGAGGGCTCCCCCCTCAGTAGTTAATTCATAACATTCTCTTAATTTTCAGTTGAAGATGGCGATCTTCCGGTTCCAACGGACATTTTTGCGAATTTTTCTGAGCTCGACGGTATTTTGTGCACTTTCTGGAAGATAAGAATCTTTATATTAAATGATGTGACTTTTATAGCCTAATTTTGTCTTCTCATTTTTTAGTTGAAGATGGCGATATCCCAGTTCCAATGAATATTTTTGCGAATTTTTCTGAGGTTCAGGCTATTTTCTACGTTTTATTAAAGGTATGGATCTCTTTATTACATGACAAGATTTTTGTAGCCTAATTTTGTCTTCTCATATTTTTTTAGTTGAATATGGTGATCTGCCTGTTGCAACGGACATTTTTGAAGATTTTTCATAGCTCGGGGGCATTTTTTTTTACTTTTTCTGAAATATATAAATCTTTTTAATAAATGATATGAATTTTGGCCTAATTTTTCTTCTCTTATTTTTCAGTGTAAGATGGTGACCTACCGATTCTAAAGAAGATTTTTACGGATTTATTTGACATCGCAGAAATTTTCTAAATTTTTTGAAAGATATTGATCTTCTTATTAAATGATATGATTGTTAGCTTAATTTTGTCTTCTCCTATTTTTTTAGTTAAAGATGGCGATCTCCCAGTTACAACAAACATTTTACTTATTTTTCTGAGCTCAGAGTTATTTTCTACATTTTATGGAAGATATGTTTCTTTTTATTAAATGATATGATTTTTATACCCTATCTTTGTCTTCTCTTATTTTTTTCAGTTGAAGATGGCAATCAACCGGTTCAAACAAACATTTTTGCTGATTTTTCTTATTTTTGGTCAATTTTTCTACATTTTCTGGAAGATATGGACCTTTTTATTAAATGTTATGATTTTTTGGCCTAATTTTATCTTCTATTTTTTAGTTGAAGATGACGATCACTCGGTTCCAACGGACATTTGTGAGAATTTTTCTGAGCTCCAAGCTATTTTCTCCATTTTCGGTAAGATATGGACCTTTTTATTAAATGAAATGATTTTTATAGCCTAATTTTATCTTCTCTTTTTTAGTTGAAACGGAAATTTTTGTAGATTTTTCTGAGCTCGGAGATATTTTTCTACATTTTATGGAAGAAATGGGTTATTTATTTAAATTACATGATTTTTTGGCCTAATTTTAGCTGAAGATGGCGATCTCCCAATTCCAACGGACAGTTTTGCGGATTTTTTGACCTCGAGGCTATTTTCTTCATATTCTGGAAGATATGGATCTTTTTATTAAATCATTTGATTTTTCGGCCTAATTTGGTCTGCTCTTATATTTTATAAGATAAAGGAGATCTCCCGGTTCTAACAGATGTCTTTGCAGATTTTTCTGAACCCAAGCTATTTTCTACATTTTCTGTAAGATATGAATCTTTATATTCAATTATATGATTTATATAGCCTAATTTTGTATTCTCTTATTTTCAGTTTAAGATGGTGATCTCCCAGTTCAAACAGAAATTTTTGCGGATTTTACTTAGCAAAGATCTATTTTCTGTATTTTCTAGAAGATGTGCATCTTTTTATAAAATGATATGATTTTTGGCATAATTGTGTCTTCTCTTATTTTCCAGTTGAAGATGGGGATCTATCTGTTCCAACGGACATTTTTGCTGATTTTACTTAGCTCGGAGCAATTTTCTGCATTTTATGGAAGATATGGTTCTTTTTATTTAATGATATCATTTTTTTCCTAATTTTATCTTCTCTTATTTTTCAGTTGAAGATGATGATCTCCCTGTCCAACAGACATTTTTGGAGATTTTTCTGTGCTCGGGGCTATTTTCTACATTTTATTAATGATATGATCTTTTTATTAAATGATATGATTTTTTTCACCTAATTTTGTCCTCTCTTATTTCAGTTGAAAATGGCGATCTCCCGGTTCCAATAGACATTTGTACCGATTCTTCTGAGCTCGGCACTATTTTTCTATATTTTTGGAAGTTATAGATCTTTTTATTAAATGACATGATTTTTGACCTAAATTTATCTTCTCTTATTTTTAAGTTGAAAATGGAGATCTCCTGGTTGCAACGGACATTAGTGCTGATGTTTCTGTGCTCCAGGCTATTTTCTTCATTTTCTGTAAGATATGAATCTTTAAATTAGTTGAAATGATTTTTATAGCCTAATTTTTGTCTTTTCTTATTTTTCAGTTGAAAATGGCGATTTCTTGGGTCCAACGTACATTGTTGTGGATTTTTCAGTGTTCTGGGCTCTTTTTATACATTTTAAGGAAGTTATGGATCTTTTTATTAAATTACATGATTTTTTGACCTAATTTTGTCGTCTCTTAATTTTTTCGTTGAAGATGGCTATCTTCCATTTCCAACGGACATTTTAAGAGATTTTTCTGAGCTACACGATATTTTCTAAATTTTCTGTAAGGAATGAATCTTTATAAATGATATGATTTTTAAGCCTAATTTTTTATTCTCTTATTTTTCAGTTGAAGATGTTGATCTCCACGTTCCAACGGATTTTTTTGCGGATTTTTCTCAGTTTCGAACTATTTTCAAAAGTTCATTGAAGATATAAATCTTTTTGTTAAATGATATGATTTTTAGGCTAAGTTTGTATTCTCTTATTTTTCAGTTGAAGATGGCGATCTCTCGGTTCCAACGAACATTTTCTCGGATTTTTTGACCTCAGGGCTATTTTCTAAATTTTCTGGAAGATATGGACCTTTTTGTAAAATGATATGATTTTTGGCCAAAATTTGTATTCTCTTATTTTTAGTTGAAGATGGCGATCTACTGGTTCCAACAGACAATTTTTCGGATTTTTCTGAGCTCAAAGCTATGTTCTACATTTTCTGTATGATATGAATCTTTATATTAATTAATATGATTTGTAGTACTTAATTTTTCTTCTCTTATTTTTTTAAGTTGAAGATGTCGATCTCCCGATTCCAACAGACATTTTTTGCGGATTTTTCTGAGATCGGTACTATTTTTGTACATTTTTGGGAAGTGATGGATCTTTTTTTTAAATGATATGATTTTTTGGCCTAATTTTGTTTTCTCTTATTTTTTTAAGTTGAAGATGTCGATCTCCCTTTTCTAACGGATATTTTGCAGATAATTCTGACCTCGTGGATATTTTCTAAATTTCCTGGAAGATGTCGATCTCCCTTTTGGCCTAAGTTTGTCTTCTCTTATTTCAGTACAAGGTGGCGATCTTCCGGTTCCAACGGATATTTTAGTGGATTTTTATGAGCTTGGTGCTATTTGCTACATTTTATGGAAGATATGGATCTTTTTATTAAATGATATGATTTTTATAGCATACGTTTGTCTTTTCTTATTTATTTTAGTTGACGATAGCGATCTAGCGGTTCAACGGATATTTTGCTGATTTTTCTTCTGTTGGGGAAAGTTTTTTATATTTTATGGAAGATATGGACCTTTTATCAAATGTTATGATTAGTTGGCCTAATTTTATTTTCTCTTTTTTAGTTGAAGATGACGATCTCCCAGTTCCAACGGACATTTAAGCGGATTTTTCTATGCTACGGGTTGTTTCTACATTTTCTATAAGATATGGACCTTTTTATTAAATGATATTATTTTATAGCCTAATTTTGTCTTCTCTTTTTTTTCAATTGCTGATTGCTATCTCAGGTTCAAACGGACATTTTTGCGGATTTTTCGTATTTATGGGTTATTTTTCTACATTTTATGGAAGATATGGATCATTTTATAAAATGATATAATTTTTTGGCCTAATTTTATCTTCTCTTATTTTTTTTAGTTGATAATGGCGATCTCCCAGTTCCAACAGATATTTTAGCAGATCTTTTGACCTCGAGGCAATTTTCTATATTTTCAGGAAGATATGGATCTTTTAATTAAATCATTTGATTTTTTTGCATAATTTTGGCTTTTCTTATTTTTCAGATGAAGATGGCGATCTTCCGGTTCCAACGGATATTTTTGTCGATTTTCTGAGCTACAAGCTATTTTCTACATTTTAAGTAAGATATGTATGTTTATATTAAATGAAATGATTTTTATTGCCTTATTTTGTCTTCTCTTAATTTTCCATTTAAGATGGTGATCTCTTGGTTCAAACGGACATTTTTGTGTATTTTACTTAGCTCGAAATTATTTTCTGTATTTTCGAGAAGATATGGATCTTTTATTAAATGATATGATTTTGGCATAATTTTGTCTTCAATTATTTTTCAGTTGAAGATGACTATTTCTTTGTTCCAACAGACATTTTTGTCGATTTATTGAGCTCGGGTCAATTTCCCTGCATTTTCTGCAAGATTTGGATCTTTTAATTAAATGATATCATTTTGGCCTAATTTTGTCTTCTCTAATTTTTGTCAGTTGAAGATGTCGATCTCCATCTTGCAACATACATTTTTTGCGGATTTTTCTGTGATCAAAGCTATTTTATATATTTTATGGAAGATATGGATCTTTTATTAAATGATACTAGAAATAACCCATGCACACAGTGCACGGCGTAAGGAAAAAACCTGACGAACAGAATGCAGTGAATGCGCGCAACCGAAAAGGATCGAGAAGCGGGGGGGGGGGGTGTGTGTGTCGGTATCGTTGGTGGGTAAAAGGTAAGCCCAAAAAACTTTAGGGTTACAAGGGAAAAAGCCCATAGGCCAAAGATGCAATTATGTGAGTTTAGGAGGTTTTATGGGTTTTTTCGCAAAGTGGGATGAAGAGAATGGCAAACATGCAAATATGTTTCTTTTTATTAAATGATAGGATTTTTTGGCCTAATTTTGTCTTCTCTTATTTTTTTTGTTAAAAACGATGATATCCTAGTTTCAACGGATATTTTTTTCGGGATTTTTCTAAGCTTTGTGATATTTTCTACATTTTCTGTAAGATATGAACATTTGTACTAAATCTTGTGATTTTTATAGCCTAATTTTGTCTTCTTTTATTTTTCAGTTGAAGTTGGCGATCTCCCGGTTCCAACATACAGTTTAAGGTACTTTTCTGAGTATGTGGCTATTTTCTACCTTTTATTGGGGACATGGATCTTTTTATTAAATGATATAATTATTATAGCCTAAGTTTGTCTTCTCTTATTTTTAAGTTGAAGATGGTGATCTCTGGGTTCCAACAGATATTTTATGGATCTTTTTATTAAATGATATGATTTTCATAGACTAAGTTTATCTTCTCTTATTTTTAAGTTGAAAATGGCAATCTCCCGGTTCCAACGGACATTATTGCATATTTTTCTGACCGCGAGACTGTTTTCTACATTTTCTGAAAGACATGAATCTTTTTATTAAATGATATGATTTTTGGCATAATTTTATCTTCTCTTATTTTTTTAGTTGAAGATATCGATCTCCCAGTTCCAACAGATTTTTTTGAGCTCGGAGCTATTATCTATATTTTATGTAAGAAATAGATATTTTTAAAAAATGATATTAATTTTATAGCATAAGTTTACTTCTCTTATTTTTTCAGTTGTAGATCGCGATCTCCTGGTTTTTGCGAATATTTTTAGCTCGGGTCTATTTTCTACATTTTTGGAAGATATGGATCTTTTGATTAAAAGATTTTATTTTTTATACTAATTTTGTCTTCTCTTATTTTTCAATTGAAGATTGCGATCTCCTAGTTTCATATCATTTAATCCAACAGACATTTTTGATTATTTTATTGAACTTCGGGCCATTTTCTAAATTTTTTGTAAGATATGAATCTTTATATTAAATGATATGGGTTTTATAGCCTAATTTTGCCTTCTCTTATTTTTAAGTTGAAGATGACGATCTCCCGGTTCCAACGGACATTGTGGATTTTTCTGAGCTCGTGGTTGTTTTCTGCATTTTTTGATAGATAGATATTTTTATTAAATGATGCGATTTTTTGGGCCTAATTTTTTCTTCTCTAATTTTTCATTTAAAGATGGCGATCTTCTGATTTCAACGTACATTTTTGCGGATACGATTTGGATCATTTTATTAAATGATATAATTTTTTGTCCCGATTTTGTCTTCTCCTATTTTCATGTTGCAGATGGCGATCTCCCAGTTCTAACGTATATTTTTGCGTATTTTTTTGAGCTACGTACTATTTTCGACTGTTTCTAGAAACTATGGATCTTTATTTTAAAAGATATAATTTTAAGGCCAAATTTCGTCTTCTCTTATTTTTCAGTTGAAAATGGCGATCTCCTGGTTCCAACGGACATTTCTGTTGATTTTCTGTGTTGCGAGATATTTTCTACATTTTATTGAAGATTGGATCTTTATATTTAAGATGAAGATGGCGACCTTCCGGTTCCAACGAACATTTTTGAGGATTTTTCTGAGCTCCAAGTATTTTCTACATTTCCTGTAAGATATGAATCTTTATATTAAGTGATATGATTTTTATATCCAATTTTTGTCTTCTCTTATTTTCCCGTTGAAGATGGCAATCTCTCTGTTCCAAAAGACATTTTTGCGTATTTTACTTAGCTCGAAGTTATTTTCTGCATTTTTTGATAGGTATGTTAAGATTTTTGCATAATTTTCTCTTCTCTTATTTTTCAGTTGAAGATGGCGATCTCCCTGTTCTAACGGACATTTTTGCGGATTTTTCTGGACTGGGCTCTATTTTCTATATTTTCTGAAAGATATGGATCTTTTAATTAAATGGTATCATTTTGGCCTAATGTTGCCTTCTCTTATTTTTCAGTTGAGGATGGCGATCTCCCTGTACCAACATACATTTTTACGGATTTTCCTGTGTTCGAAGCTATTTTCAACTTTTTATTGAAGATATGGATTTTTTTGCCTAACTTTGTCTTCTCTTATTTTCCAGTTGAAAATGGCGATATCTCGGTTCCAACAGACATTTGTGCGGATTTTTCTTAGATCTGTATTTTTTTACATTTTCTTGAAGTTGTATATCTTTTTATTAAATGACATGATTTTTGGCCTTATTTTGTCTTCTCTTATTTTTTTCAATTGAAAATGGCGACCTTCTTGTTCCAACTGACATTTTTGCAGTTTTTTCTAAGCTCCCGACAAATTTCTTCATTTTCTGTAAGATATGAATCATTATATTAATTGATATGATTTTTATAGCCTAATGTTTGTCTTCTCTTATTTTACAGTTTAAATGATGACTCCCGGCTCAAACGACATTTTTGCGTATTTTACTTAGCTCGAAGATATTTTCTGTATTTTCTGGAAATATGGATCTTTTATTAAATGATCTGATTTTTGGCACAATTTTGTCTTATCTTATTTTTCTATTGAATATGGATATCTCTCTGGTCCAACAGACATTTTTGTCGATTTTTCCGAACTCGATGCTATTTTCTTCATTTTCTACAAGATATGAATCTTTTTATTAAATGATATCATTTTAGCCTAATTTTTTCTTCTCTTATTTTTTTAGTTGAAGATGTCAATCTCCATGTTGCAACGGACATTTTTGCAGATTTTTCTGTGCTAGGAGCTATTTTCTACATTTTATTGAAGATATGTATGTTTTATTAAATAATATGATTTTTAACCTAATTTTGTCTTCTTTAATTTTTCTGTTGAAGTTGGAGTCTTCCAACGGACATTTTTGCGGATTTTTCTGAGCTCGAGACTATTTTCCTACATTTTCTGAAAGTTATGGATCTTTTTACTAAATGATTTGATTTTTAGCCTAATTTTTTCCTATCTTATTTTTCTATTGAAGATGGTGATTTTCCGGTTCCAAAGGACATTTTTGCATATTTTCCTGACATCGGGGCTATTTTCTAAATTTTCTAAAAGATATGAATCATTTTATTAAATAATATTATTTTGACATAATTTTGTCTTCTCTTATTTTTCCGTTGACGATGGTGATTTACCGATTCCATCAGACATTTTTGCAGATTATTCAGACCTCGGGACTATTTTCTAAATTTTCTGAAAGATATGCATCTATTTATTAAATGATATGATTTTTGGCCTAATTTTCTCTTCACTTATTTTTTAAGTTAAAGATGGCGATCTGCCGGTTCCAACGGATATTTTTACGGATTTTTCGCAGCTTGGTGCTATTTTCTACATTTTATGTAAGATATAGATCTTTTATTAAATGATTTGATTTTTATATCCTACTTTGTCTTCTATTACTTTTCTGTTGGAATATTTACTGGTTCCAACAGACATTTTTAGTGATCTTTCCTAGTTTGGGGCTATTTTCTAAATTTTCTTGAAGATATAGATTTTTAATTAAATGATATGATATTTTGGCTTAATTTTGTCTTCTCTTATTTTTTTTTAAATTTAAGATGGCGTTCTTTTGGTTCCAACGGACATTTTTTGCGGATTTTTTTGACCTAGAGTCTATTTTCTACATTTTCTGGAAGTTATGGATATTTTTAGTAAATAATATGATTTTTTTTGGCCTAATGTGTTGTCTTCTCGTATTTTTCAAGATGAACATGGCGATCTCCCGGTTCCAACTGATTTTTTCGTTTCGGGGCTATTTTTGTACATCTCGTGGAAGATCTAAATCATTTTATTAAATGAAATGATATTTTTCCCTACTTTTGTCTTCTCTTATTTTTCAGTTGAAGATGTTGTTCTCCCGGTTCCAACAGATATTTTGCGGATTTTTGTGATCTAGAGGCCTTTTTCTACATTTTTTGGAAGAAATGGATCTTTTATTATATAATTTGATTTTAAGCCTAACTTTGGTTTATCTTATTTTTCAGATTAAGATGTCGATCTCCTGGTTCAAACTGACATTTCTGTAGTTTTTTTTGAGCTGCTGGTTATTTTATAAATTTTCTGTAATATATGTATCTTTAAATTCAAATATATGATTTTTTTAGCCTAATTTTGTCTTCTATTATTTTTCAGTTGAAGATGGTGATCTCCTGGTTCAAACAAATATTTTTGTAGCTTATTAGCTCAGAGCTATTTTCTATATTTTCTGAAGGATATGGATCTTTTTATTAAATGGAATGATTTTTTTTGCCTAATTTTGTATTCTCTTATTTTTTTTCAATTGAAGATATCGATCTCTCTGTTCCAACAGAAAATTTTGCGGATTTTTCTGTGCTCGTGGCTATTTTCTTTATTTTTTTGGAAGATATGGATCTTTTAATTAAATGATATCATTTTGGCCTAATTTTATCGTCTCTTATTTTTTGGTTGATGATGGAGATCTCCATGTTCCAACAGACATTTTTGGGGACTTTTCTGCGATCATGGCTATTTTCTAGATTTTATTGAAGATATGTATCTTTTTATAAAATTATATGATTTTTTAGCCTTTCTGTCTTCTCTTATTTTTCAATTGAAGATGGCGATCACTCGGTTCCAACGTATATTTTATTTGTTTTTCTTAGCTCGGGACTATTTTTCTACATTTTCGGGAAGTTATGGATCTTTTTACTAAATAATATGATTTTTTGGCAGAAATTTGTTTTCACCTATTTTTCAGTTGAAGATGGCGATCTCTCGGTTCCTATAGACTTTTTTACAGATTATTCTGACATCGAGGCTATTTTCTAAATTTTCTGGAATATATGGATATTTTATTACATGATATTTTTTGGCCTAATTTTGTCTACTCTTATTTTTCAGTTGAAGACGGCGATCTTCCTGTTCCAACAGAAATTTTTGCAGATTATTCGAACTCGGTGCTATTTTTGTACATTTTATGGAAGATATTGATTTTTTTATTAAATGATATAATTTTTATATTCTACATTTTTCTCTTATTTTTTTCAACTGAATATTGCGATCTACCAGTTCCAGCGGACATTTTTACTATTTTTTCTTAGCTTAGGGCTATTTTTCTTCATTTTATGGAAGATATGGATCATTTTATTAAATGATATGATTTTTTGGCTAATGTTATCTTGTCTTATTTTTAAGTTAAAGATGGTGTTCTCCCGGTTCCAACGGAGATTTTTTGCGGATTTTTTGACCTAGATGTTATTTTCTACATTTCCTAGAAATGTAGATGTTTTTATTAAATACTATGATTTTTTGGCCAAATTTTGTCTTCTCAAATTTTTTAGATGAAGATGTCGATCTCCCAGTTCCAACGGACATTTTTGCAGATTTTTCTAAACTCTAGGCTATTTTCTACATTTTCTGTAAGCTATGGATAGTTAAATTAAATGATATGATTTTATAGCCTAATTTTACTTCTCTTATTTTTCAGTTGACGATGGCGATCTCCTGGTTCCAAAGGAAAGTTTTGCGGATTTTTCTGAGCTCGGGGCTATTTTCTATATTTTATGAAAAATATGGCTCTTTTTATTAAATGATTTGGTTTTTGTATCATAATTTTTTCTTCTCTTATTTTTAGTTAAAGATGGCGATCTCTGCTTCCGACCGGTATTTTTGCGGATTTTCTGAGCTCCGGACAATTTTTCTACCTTTTCATGAAGTTATGTATCTTTTTATTAAATGAAATGATTTTGGGCCTAATTTTATCTTTTCTTATTTTTAAGTTAAAGATGGGGATCTCCTGGTTCCAACGGACATTTTATGGAGTATTCTGATCTCGTATCTATTTTCTAAATTTTTTGGAAGATATGTATATATTTGTTAAATGATATGATTTTTAGCCTAATTTTATCTTCTCTTATTTTTAGTTGAAGATGACGATCTCGGTTCCGACGGACATTTTTGCAGATTTTTCTAAGCTCGGTGCTATTTTCTATAATTTATTGAAGATATGGATCTTTTTTAAACTATATGATTTT
>CM061131.1:94736197-94762478 GCA_030789695.1 Scilla litardierei
ATGTCGTCTTCCTCTGCCACTGGTTTGGGTCGGCCGGAGCGTGACGCCACTCCTGGCCTGGTGGGTAGTCCTCCTTTGGTGATTCGTCGGCATGGGGGCGAACTTTCAGGGGTGCCCCTAGAGGTCTTAGCGTGGCCTTCGTCGGTCTACGCCACCGCCATCGGGAGTATGCGCTCCGCCTACCTGCTTCCGCCATACTCGGCTCGTGCTCCCGGGTCCGACGAGCGGATCTGCCTTCCCGGTCCCAACGAGGTTGGAATATACGAGAAGTGCTTCCGCTTCGGGCTTCGTTTCCCGCTCCACCCCTTTATCGTCGAGTTCCTTCAGGCCCACAACGTGGGCTTGTGCCAATTCTGCCCCAACGCCGTCGGGCTCCTCGTCGGGTTCGTCGTCGTCTGCATGCTGAGGGGAGTGGCGCCCTCTCTCCGTCTCTTCGCCCAGTTCTACCGCTTGAGTCACCACCAATCGGGAGCGTGGATTTATATCAGCGCCCGCCCGAAGATGACCCTGGTGCTGGGGTTGCCGAGCTCCCTGAAACGCTGGAAGGGGGAGTATGTATTTGTCACGTTCCCGTCGAGTGTTCCTTTCTCGGATCAGTGGGGAGCGGCCGGCGTGGTCATCCTCGATATGGGTGAGCCGACTGTCGCCGAGCTGCAGACGGCGAAGGACCTGCTGGCGATTCCTGCGAGGGAGCGGACGATCGACGTCCTCTTTAGTGACCATAACTTGCGTAAGACGGTGTGGCCCTTGGGTAAGCTCTCCGAGTATTCGCCATTCGAGGTTGCTCGGGCTCTTCTCGGCTTCTTACTTCTTCTTTGGGTGCAGGTGGATTCCCTCTCGGTCCTTCTCCCGCCAGCACTCATGTGCAGGCCCCAGATTCGGACCCGCGTAAGAGGGATCATGTGCTGGAGGTCCGGAAGAAGCAGCGGACCGTGACCTCGGCTGTAGGCCCCAAAAGGAAGAAGGGGCCATCTCCCTCTATCCCCTTGTTGGGGTCTTCCAAGAGGGTCCGTGAGGGGGTCGGGGAAGTTGACGTCCCGCCGCCTGCCGATCAGCTCCGACCTGCCCCCGTTGAGGTTGCCTGGCCGTGGGTTGGTCCTTCGCCTCTCCCGGGTGGCTCTCTCCCTGATGCCTACGATCAGTATCTAGGCGCGTTCCTCTCCAACCCAGGCGAGTTTCCTTCGTCAGGGGAAGGCCTTCTTCGTCCATGCTTCCCGGTGGGGGGAGAAGGAATCGGTGTTCTTGAGCCGCGGAGCTGCCGCACGATTGGCCGAGAACAGTTGCCTCCCTCCTGATCAGGCTGTACTGGATGGAGTTAGAGGTGACTGTTTGGCCACCTTCGTGATTTAGGCCGGCCAATAGGTAGAGTGTCTCTACTTGTCCTCCCTCCAGCTGCTTTCACCGTCTTACCTTTGTTGCCTTGGTGCAGTTGTCCTCGGTGGGTCTTTCGATGAGGCGCCAGTTTGCGGCGCTTCCCAAGGCCAGGTCCGACACCGGGCGAGATCTTGAGGTCCATGGTGATGAAGGGGAGACAGGTCAGTTAGAGGAAGTGCGGGTCAAGTCCTTTGAGACCCGCGTAACTGAGCTGTCCTCTGCCTTGGAAGAGGTGGACCGGGAGAGAGCCTTGGCTCTGACTGCTAAGTCAGAGGCCGAGGCGCGGGTCACCGAGCTTTTGGGAGATGCCGACGCGTCTGGGGAGCCGACAAGATCCCCGTCTCCGTTGCTGCCCCCGAGGCCCTGGAGCTCTCCGATCGTCTGGAGGCGGAGGAGGAGCAGGTGAGGGCTCTCCTTGCTCAACTCGGCGAGAGATCCCGGGAGATCGAGAAGGAGAGGGCGGAGCACCAACGCCAGATCGAGACCTTAGAGGCTCGGGTGCGTGGGCTTGAGGAGGTGGATCCATCCCAGATCGCCCAAGACGCCGTGGAGGAGTATGCCACCTCTTTCGTTGAGTCCGCCTTGGCTGAGGCGTTCGAGAAGGGCTTCGCCCGGTGTCAATCCGAGATTCAGAAGAAGTTCCCGCTCTCGGGAATCAACTTCGAGGATCTCCGGATGCACTCTGACGGCGAGCGGAGTGTGGGGGGCGGCCCAAGTGGACAGCCAGCCTGTGACTCCACGGGTGCCCCTGGAGATGAATGAGGGAGGGGAATGCCCCTCGGCCTCTTCGTGCGTCTCTCTGTACATCTTTTTGCTTATCTGGAAAGGAACGAACTTAAATAAATTTATTTCGTAGAAAAATAATACATTTATTGAAAGTACTTGCGTAAGTGTTCCGCATTCCAAGCGTGAGTGAGAATCCTACCCTCCATATTGGCTAGACGGTAGGTTGCAGGTCCGAGGACCTCGATGACTTTGTAGGGTCCCTCCCATTTAGCCGCGAGCTTCCCTTTGCGCGCAGTATCCGGGTTGAAGCCTACTTTCCGGAGGACCAGGTCCCCAAGGTGGAAGCTTCTTCCCCTGACCCGAGTATTGTAGTATCGGGCCACCTTCTGCTTCTGGCGGATGATGGTGGCCAGGGCTTGCTCCCGCCGCTCGCCGAGGAGCTCCAGACCGAGCTCCAGACCTTGCGAGTTCCTGTCTTCGTCGAAGCATTTGAGGCGGAGAGATTCTTCACCCAATTCGACCGGTACCACCGCCTCGGCTCCGTAGGCAAGCATGAACGGGGTTTCGCCGGTGGCCTCCTTGTGGGTCGTCCGGTATGACCAGAGTATCCCGGGGAGCTCTTCTGACCAGTTTCCTTCGGCGTCCTTCACTTTCTTTCGGAGGGGCTCTATGATGCATTTGTTGGCTGCTTCCGCCATTCCGTTGGTCTGGGGGTGCGCTACAGAGGCGAAGAGAAGCTTGATCCCCCATTCCGCGCAAAAGTCTTTGAACCCCGCGGAGTCGAACTGTTTCCCGTTGTCTGTGACGATGGCCCGTGGCACTCTGAATCTGGAGATGATGGAATTCCATACGAAGATTTTCGCTTTCTTCCACGTGATGGTGGCCAATGGTTCAGCTTCGATCCACTTGGTAAAGTAGTCCACCGCCACAATCAGATACTTCCGCTGCCCCGGCCCGGTTTAAATGGTCCGAGGATGTCGAGCCCCCATTTCGCAAAGGGGATGGGGCTCACGATAGGGATGAGTTCCGACGGGGGAGTTGAGGTGTGGTTGGCATACCTCTGACATTCTTGGCACTTTTGGACGTAGTTTGTTGCGTCTTGGACCAGGGTCGGCCAGTAGTATCCCTGCCTCAAGATCTTCTGTGCGACCATCTTGCCCCCGTGGTGATTTCCGCAGATCCCTTCGTGAACCTCCCGTAGGACGTAGTCGGCTTCCTGTGGTCCGATGCATTTCAGGTATGGGAGGACATCCGCCTTCGTCCAGCACCTCCGGTAGAGCGTCCCCTCATGGATCACGTATCGGAGCGCCTTCCTCTCCAGGGTCCGACGCTCGTCCCAGTCCGTCGGCACCTCCCCGTGAGTGAGGTACCGTATGATCGGGTCCATCCAGGTGGGATCTTGGTCGATCGCCATCACCTCCCGCTCTTCCGTGCTGGGGGACTGCAGGTTCTCCACGTAGATGGTGCGGCCCAGCTCCTTAGGCGAGGACGAGGCTAGCTTCGACAACGCGTCTGCCCGTGCATTCTCCGATCGCGGGAGATGCAAGACTTCCACGTCTTTGAACCTGGACAACGCCGCTTTGGCGACGGCGAGATACCTCTGCATCGCTTCCTCCCGTGCCTCGTAACTTCCCAGAAGCTGGTTGACAATGAGCTTCGAGTCGCTGAGGAGGAGCACGGACTCGGCCCCGAGCTCCAGGGCCAGCCTCAGGCCGTTGATCACCGCTTCGTACTCCGCCACGTTGTTGGTGGCCGGGAACTCGAACCGCAACGCGTATTCCACGATGTTCCCTTCTGGAGATCGGATCACGATCCCAGCCCCGCCTCCCGACTGTGTGGCCGATCCGTCCACATGGACTATCCATGCTCCTGGGACTCCTGACTGGAGGTGGTCAGCCGAAAGAAAAGACAAGGGCTGGGCAATTACCATTGTTGGGCCTTCACCCTCCGGGGGGTGTTCTCCTTCCGTTGTGCACTCAGCGATGAAGTCGGCCAAGGCATGCCCTTTGATGGCCGTGCGCGGTTTGAATCGGAGGTCGAACTCGCTCAATTCCACCCCCCCCAGTTTAGCATCCTTCCCATTCGATCGAATCTCTTGAGATTCTGCTCCAGTTGTGAGTCAGTCAAGACCAGTATGGTGTGGGCTTGGAAATAGGGCCTGAGCCTTCGCGCTGAGATAACGAGGGCGTATGCCAGTTTCTCCATGGGCAAGTACCGCACCTCTGCCCCCTTCAAGACCCGGCTCGTGTAGTACACCGGCCACTGTACCCCACCGTCTTCCCTGATCAGCACCGAGCTCACTGCTTCCTCCGCGCACACCAGGTAAAGGCTTAGCGACTCCCCTTCTCGTGGCTTGGACAGGAGAGGCGGGCTGCGGAGGTACTCCTTGAGCTCCACGAACACCCTGGAGCAGTCTTCGTCCCATAGTATCGCCTTCCTGTTGTCTGACGGTTCCGCGATTGCTTTCCTCAGAACTTTGAAGAAGGGGAGCGATCTTTCCACCAATTTGGATAGGAATCGCCCCAAGGCTGCGATGCGCCCATTCAGCCTCTGCAGTTCTTTGATCGTCGTCGGCTCCCGCATGTTGATCAGTGCCTCGATCTTGTCAGGATTAGCTTCAATGCCACGGTTAGTTATCATAAATCCCAAGAATTTGCCAGATCTTACCCCGAACGTGCACTTTGTGGGGTTGAGTCGAATGTTGTGTCGCCGCAACCGCTCGAAGGTTTCACGAAGGTCGGCGATATGGTCATCCGGCTTTCTCGACTTGACAAGCATGTCGTCGACGTAGACCTCCAGGTTCCTCCCGATCTGGGAGTAAAAAACCTTGTTGACCATTCTCTGGTAGGTGGCCCCTGCGTTCTTCAAGCCAAAGGGCATCTTCTTGTAGCAGTATGTTCCCCGGTCCGTCATGAAGGCTGTCATCTCTTCGTCCCGGGGATCCATCTGGACTTGATTGTACCCTGAGTAGGCGTCCATGAAGCTAAGCATCTCGTACCCCGAGGCGTTGTCCACACGGTGGTCAATGCGCGGCAGGGGGTAGCTGTCCTTGGGACAGGCTTTGTTGAGGTCACTGAAGTCCACGCACATTCGCCACTTCCCGTTGGGTTTCCTGACCATCACCACGTTCGAGAGCCACTCCGGGTACCAGACCTCTCGTATGAAGCCGGCATCGAGGAGACGCTCTACTTCCTCGGAGGCCGCCTTCATCTTCTCGCCTCCCAGGTTCCGCTTCTTCTGCCTGACCGGCTTGAAGTTGGGGTCGGTGTTGATCTGGTGGACGATCACCTGGGGATCTACACCGGGCATGTCCTCTGGTGACCAGGCAAAGACGTCTAGGTTCGCCTCCAGGCACTCGACCAGTTGGCTCCTCAGGTCGTGGCTTAGCCCTCTCCCGATTGAGACGAACCTGCCCTCGACGTCCGTGACCGGGATCTGCTCTTGTTCCTCCGTAGGGGTGGGTCTCGGCCCGCCCCTTAAGTCGAGCGCGGCCATCCGGTCGACTAGACGATCTTCGCGCCCTTCCTCCTCTAGTTGGTAGCAGGTATTCGGTCTCCCCGCGTCGCCCTCGACCTACCCCATCCCCCTGGGCGTTCGAAACTTGATAGTCTGATGGAGGGTCGAGACAACTGCGTCGATGGCGTTGAGAAGGGGTCGGCCGATGATTCCGTTGTACTCCGACCCGATCCCCAGTACGATGAATTCTACCGCCAGGGTCACCGAGTCTGGTGGGCCTCCGAGTGTTACCGGGAGATGGATCGTGCCGATGATGGGGGTGGAATGACCCGTGAACCCTACCACGGGACCCGAGCGAGGTTGCAAGTCTTCCTTCCGTCGCCCCATCTTCTCCAGGGTTGACATGAAGAGGACGTCACAGGAGCTGCCGGTGTCGATGAGCAGCCGACGTACCATGGTTGTGTCGATGATCACCGACACCACCAAAGCTACGTCCGACCTGCGCGCTGCTACAGTCGTGCTCGGCCTCCCGACCGGTAGGGCCGGTGAGGGGTTCTCGGTCCTCTCCTCACGATCCTCCTCGTGCCGGGCCCGGGCCCACTCTTACCAACGATGGCGGGCCCTGTCGCTTCGTGCCTGGGTCTTGCTCTCCCTTCGACGTGATGGGTGAAGCCGTGTCATTGCAGGTGTGGTTTGTTTTTCGTGGGATAGTTCGTTCCCACAGATGGCGCCAGATGTTTCAGAGTGTTTTCTCACTACAAAAGCGTTGACCGTGGACTACCCGGTCAACGTGGTCAAGGGGCCGACTTGGGTCCCTCGGGTGCGTCGAGTCTGTGCAAACGCGGCGCGAATCGGAGTTGCGGATGACGTGGAGCATGTCGGCTGGGCCGGGTCTGGATCCTCGGCCATAAGGGGGGTGAGGGGAAGCCTCGACCCGGTGTGAGACGCTCGGCCTCGGACAGTCGGATGACGAGGGGTAGTCTCGACGCCTCGTGAGCGGAGGGGAAGCCTCGGCTCGGACGGACGTGCTCGGCCTCGGTCGGTCGGACGACGAGGGGTAGCCTCTGTCGTCTTGCTTAATACGTGGCCAGCGTGGGGCGGTGGGGAAGCCTCGGCCCGTGGATCTGACGTCCTCCTGCGCAGACGAGAACACTCGTCAGGGGGGCCGGACCTTGGTTCCGGCCAAATCCCCTCCGATGCCTAAGTCAGACGATGATCTGAAAGAGGAGGCTCGGTGGAGACGGTTCGACTCGAGAGGAGATCGGAACGACGTCTACCGGCGCGAGCGAGGGAGGAAGGAGATGAAGCGGGGGAACTAGGTCGTTGATGGAGTACCTTAGGTTTTAGTTACCTGAGATGCGATCCTTTGTCCAGTCGTCCTTCTAGCCCTTTTATAGACCTCCCGTCGTGATTGCCCATGACTCACGTCCCTCGTCCGCCCCTAATCGTGCCCCCTCAATCCGACTCCCCTTCACCGCTCCCTGCGCCATCCCAGCACCTCCCCAT
Organism: Scilla litardierei; assembly: GCA_030789695.1. Classification (NCBI taxonomy): domain Eukaryota; kingdom Viridiplantae; phylum Streptophyta; class Magnoliopsida; order Asparagales; family Asparagaceae; genus Scilla; species Scilla litardierei. The sequence continues at coordinate 94,743,260 of CM061131.1, forward strand.
AACGGCCATTAAGTGGTAGCGGGCCCGGGGGAACGGTTATCGCTGGAGTGGGCGAGTGACTTGCGCGTTATCGGGGCCGGGTCGGATCGATATTCGGGGGTCCTCTATAGGGCCTTGTCGGGCGGGCCTGATCGCGCAGATGGGCTTCTGATCGACAGTCGGGTTTCTGGGCTCGTGCCTTTCGGGCTTCGGCCAAATAGGCGTAACAATAACGTTTATAAAAAGGTTGTATAAAGTAATATTACAACTTTCTTTAAAAGTTGTGTAAACTGCTATTACAACTTTAATAAAAGATTATGAAAACTTCTATTACAACTAGTTTAAATAGTTGTTTAAAACTCTACTACAAATTTTATAAAACGTTGCGAAAAAGGCACAAAATTTAAAAATAATATACGCGGTTACAGCTGTTCCAAATCTCCCTGCAGTAGCTGTACACATCATGATAAACACACACATATACATATAATATTATTAATTCAAACCACATTCATTTTTCTTTTTGACATTCGCGCTCCTCTCTTTCTCGTACTTTCTCTTTCTCCTATATCAACTCTCTACTACGTTCCTCGTCCCTCTCAAGTTCTAGACGATAAGCTATACCATCCTTCCTCTCATCAACAATTGAGACTCCGAGGCTGGGATGTCCACGTGCCAAATGCTTGATAATCAGACTCAAGTGATTGACCATGAAGGAGACTCAAGTGATTGACCATGAAGGCCTCTTCCTACATAACCCCGACCTGAGGGCAAACTAGGAATGGCAATATTGCGGGGCGGGGCGGGTATTTAACTACCCAAGCTTGCCCCGTCCCGTATGCGGGCCGGGGCGGGTCGGGTCACGGGCCGGGTCGGGTCAGGTAATTTCTTACCAAAACCGGGTCGGGCCGGGTCGGGTCGGTCGGGTCAGGTCATTACTGTCATCCATATGAATCCCAAATAAAAGTTTTATTTTGGGTTTGGGAGAATTGTGATTTATTGGTAATTTAGAATTAGGAATTGGCCTAATTAAAGGAACATTGGAACAAAGTATGAGTTATGTGATATGTGCAGACCGCATGGTTCGCATCAAAATAGTAAGGTTTTTTAGAACCTCTAAAGTTTATTGGGACGGGCCGGGGCGGGGCGGGTTGCATACAAAGCCCATAACCCCGACCTGAGGGCAAACCCACACCATAGGTAGCACTAGATGAACCTGTGTATAAAGTTCTGCAATGTTTCTCCTTGGACCTCCCCTTAGAATGGAAGCTGCCATATGGAGTGCTACCAAGAATTGGTAAACTACGACGATCCACATCAATTCGTCTAGCATATGAACCATATTCTTGAGATCCATGATGAATAGAAGCGGTCCTTGTTGCAATGTAATCAGCTTGTCTGCAAGAAATTTATATTCTACTTAGTTAAAAAGTAGTTAAAAAGCAAGAACAAAGATAATATGGTGCTACAATCACTATTATTCAGGTCTGATCCTGAATAATTAAAAGATAAGATGCACAATGATCCTGACATAACAAACATGCCAGCCCAAAAGTACAAGACTAGAATAGCTATGAGCCTTAGTTAATTGTCCTAGATATTAAATGTGAACATGGTAACAAAACAAGGAAATAGACAGTGCCTTAAACATATATCCGTACAAACCTCATATCAGAACTTTGTAGTAATTGAGCCTTTAACATCTATTGCTGTCGAAGTAGCGATGCCTAGATGAATGTTAACAAACAAGCAATTAATAATTCATACTACAATGATAAATCACCTAGAAGTGCGAAGAAAAAACAACTGCAATACTGGGTCCATGTGGTCATGCAAATCTGCCTGCAGAGTAGAAATAAATATAGAAGTTCTACACAAAAGAAGATATAGATTCAAACTTTAAAAATAATAGGATAACAAATAAGATGCTAAAAGATATAACTGAGGCAGCTGGCTAATAGTAATGATATCTGCATACCGCCTAGCTGGATCATTTTGCAAATCCCCCAGCCTGCACCATGAAAATTTTTTACTAAGCCACTATTTATTTTGTGATAGAACCATCAGAAATGCACTTTAACTTGACAATAGATAATGTACTTCACAAGAAGCTTTCTGATATGTATTGTTGCATAATAAGGAAATATATGGACTTTTCTAGAAGTTCATAGCCACATACTTTTTTGCAACTACGCAACCACATTTTTAAACACCTGAGCCTAGATGAACAATTAGGATATGTAATATGACATATGCGGGACATGTTTCATCTCTGAATCACAAGATACATAATGACTCATTTTCTTGAAGATAAAGATCTAAGAACTGCCATTGAATTTTTCATAAGGATTATATCAAAATGAAATAAAAAAGGGAGTTGGCCAGCACATGTGGATCGACAGCATGAGCTTTAAATATGCTAATGCTGCCAACATTTTCAAAAGATAGGAAAGGAATGAAACACAAGCCTGTCATAAAAGACGTGATGAAAAATTTGCCATACGCTTGGAATGATTATATGAAAAATCTGACTCTGGACTAGAGTAAAAGAAAAGACAGATATTTACTTCATGGAATAAGTGGAAGATAAGAATTACAAACTATTCATGGAAATCAACATCCAACCATGAAATTTATTTATCTAGTGCAACAAAAAACTGCACAGCACAAAAGTAAGGCATATCACACAAGAATGATATATCCAAACAATTTGCAGCTTTATAGAAGAGAAAACAATGACATATGCCTGTAGAGAGTTTTCTTGCCAATGATGAGATTAAGAAATACAAACATGAAATGAGGATAAATGTTAGATTGCAAAGAATACTAATTCATGTCCCTTGAATATGCATAAGGTGAACCAATGGGATACACGCATTGCCTTGTCATAATGTCCTTTGCTTCATGAGGAATTATATCAAAGGTTTACACTAAAGAAAACGAAGAAGCAAATAGATTGTAATAGAAAAAGTGAAAAGAGAAAGGGAGAAATCAAGGATGTCATTTGTTTGTTTAATTGTGTGTGCATGGCTATGGAACCTATGAGTACTCTTTCAGGCACAATTAGTCTTGATGCCTAGAATTTCTAATGAAGTTCATATTATATGACAGAAAGGCGTCATAAAACATTCTTTTCATTAGTCGATGTATCATCAATTTTATCACATTCTTATTATTGTCAAATTGACGATACAGAAATTTGTACAATCTACATTATGTAACTAAGAAACTCAAACAGAAAATGGCAACTCGTGCTAATCACAAAACTAGATAGCTTCCAAGAAGCCTCAATTTTTTAGAGTTAACACCAAATATTTTCTGTCAAAAGAGAACACTAAGCCTAAGCATTGTAATGATCCCAGCTACATCAAAAAATCTATAAATAATGATTCAAAGGCAAGATCACATCAAATTGGCGAAGACATGATGGGCACTGCCTAAAGTTGAGGGACCGTAAATGGCAGCGTAAGGCCCACCATACTGAGCACCAAGTGCTGCAGAATTAGTCATGTATCCACTGAGATCATCTTCTTGCGTAGCGCCCATCATCGATTGTCGAGCTCCAACGTCGCCAGCTCCAGCCTTCAAATTTAAAAGAAATAGAATGTTAATGTTATAACCGCGACCAATTTCGAGAAACCAAATCATATGATATGCAGATTCGTGCTTACAAGTTGCCCGTATGCCTGTTGCCCAGAATATTACTGATGCCCATATGCACCACTTCCCTTCGAAGGGTACATGTTTTAGGTTTTGCAACGAATTAAATTCTACTGCATTAAAAATGCAAAATTTCACGCAGATTGAGAAAAAACTTGAATAGAATCAATGGTTTCATAATTCAGGATCGAATAGAAACCCATCATTCAGCTTCAAATTAAAAACACCGAGAAATCGAAAGATTCTATCAAATCCAACGATAAAAAAATTAAACCTTTGTCGAATAAAGTTGACATTGAACGAGGAAAAAAAGAAGATATCGAACCTTGCGTGTTTCTCCAAAGTCTCAATTGAATGAGGCAAGAGATGAAGCTTTCGGATGAGAAAGGGGACTGTTATTTTGATATTAAAAGGGGCCATAAGGCCAGGGTTTCTTGGTCTACGTTGGAAGGTGTCACTCAGGCGGTTGTGGAGATATCAACGGATGCGATCGCACCACATCAATGCATTTCTCAATGGGTTGGGTCCAATCGTATCAGGTTTACCCGATATCTTTATGCGCGCTCTGTTTTTCTGTAACATGAATATTAGTCAGTGAGAACTACAATGTGTATAATGATCAAGAAGTTCAATCCTAATTCATTTAAATCCATTCCAACTACTCCACACTCTCTGTTAATTGTCGGTCCTCATTGCTAAACTAAGGGAAGTAGCTGCTACAATAGGATAGTATAATACATCATGATACAATATGTTTTTTATAAATATCAAAACAGAATAAACTATTTAATAGCTGAAAATATCAAAATAGAAAGGTGATTCTAGAACCAAAAGTATGCATATTAAGGCCATGGAGAAATAAGTGTTATGTGCAACTAAGAAAGCCAATAGCCCCACAATAGATTTGACAACTCGTTAGATTTAATATCAAACCCATGATCAAAACTTGAGATTTCACAAAGTTGATCAAATGTATAACTTATATTCATATTGTCAAAAATAGAACAAAGTACAAATCTCACAGCATGTAATTCACACAACCAAAATAATGACAAAATATGTTTTTATCTATTGATCCATTTTGCCGCTACTTTAATAGAATAAACAAGCACAAGCTCATAAACATTACTAACTAACAATGCAAACTTTTGCATCCATAAGCACTAGATCTTAACAAAAAATTTTTTTAAAAAAACCTAAAGATCAATTCAGAGCGAGCAAATAGAGTCAACACCTTAGAGGCTCTAGTGAGTCGATCTCCGCTCTCTCCGATCGATACGTTGAGCACTAGCTTCTGCACCTTGATCTCCCTCATCGGATTAGTGATCTTCTTCTCCGAAGCCTTTTAAAAAACAGAACTTAATCAAATGAGACAGACGAATCCAAAGATCACGGAGAGAAATCTAAAGCTTGAAACATGAGACAGAAGAACAACAACAACAATCACCATTGCGCTCAGCTTAGTGTGAGAGCAGCGGGAGAAGAACACGAAGAATAAAAGAGAATGCTCTGAGACTAATAAACCCTAACCCTGAGGAGAAGCATATTATACGAGGGATGCTCACGAGGTCTATTTGGGAAGAAAACTTTACAGGTATGTGATTGCATTCGTCCGATGTAGATCATACAGTCTGAAGGGGCATGAAACTTTAACAGGTCTATTTTCTTCCATGGGTCACGATTGGGCCAATATTGGGTCAAATGCTTTATAAATTAGGATTCCATCATCTCCAAATCAAGGATCCTAACTAAACTACTGATTTGGGCAAAATTTGTAGATATTGGTTATCAAAAAGTTGTAAATATTCGATCAAGATTAATATTTAATACTATTCATGAAGAAAGTTGTAGTAACCATTTTTTACAACTATCCACGAAAAAAGTTGTAATAAACATTTTTTACAACTTTAAGATAGAGAAAAGTTGTGGTGTCAAAATTAACATTTACAACTATTCACGAAAAAAGTTGAAATAAGCATTTTTTACAACTATCCACAAAAAGTTGTAATAAACATTTTTTACAACTTTCAAAGAAAAAAGTTGTGGTGTCAAAATTAACATTTACAAACTATTCACGAAAAAGTTGTAATAACCATTTTTTCCAACTATCACCGAAAAAAGTTGTAATAAACATTTTTACAACTTTCAGAGAGAAAAAAGTTTTGTTTATGTGAAAATTAGGTTTTAAAAATCATATCATTTAATATAAAGATTCATATCATACATAAAATATAGAAAATGGCTCGAAGCTTAGAAAAATCCGAAAAAATGTCCGGTGGAACCGGGAGATCGCCATCTTCAATTGAAAAATAAAAGAAGACAAAGTTAGGCCGAAAAATCATATCATTTAATAAAAATATACGTATTTTCCATAAAATGTAGAAAAAGCATCGGGCTCAGAAAAATCCACACAAATGTCCATTGGAACTGGGAGATCGCAACATTCAACTGAAAAAGAGAAGACAAAATTAGTCCAAAATTCATATCATTTAATAAAAAGATTCATATCTTTCAGAAAATGTAGAAAAAGCCAAAAGCTAAGAAAAATTTGCAAAAATGTCCGTTGGAACATGCAAATCGCCATCCTCGACTGAAAAAAAGAGAAGACAAAATTAGGCCATAAAAATCTTGTCATTTAACAAAGAGATCCATATCTTTAATTAAATGTAGAAAATAGTCTGGAGCTCGGAAAAATCCGCAAAAATGTCTGTTGGAACTGGGAGATCGCCTTCTTCAACCAGAAAATAAGATACAAAATTAAGATAAAAATCATATCATTTAATATAAAAATTCTAATCTTCCAAAAGTGTAGAAAATAACACCAAGCTCAGAAAAATACGCAAAAATATCTGTTGGAACTAGGAGATCGACATCTTCAACTGAAAAAATAAGAGAAGACATAATAAGGCCAAAATATCATATCATTTAATAAAATGATACATATCTGCCAAAAATGTGGAAAATAGACAAGAGTTCAGAAAAATCGGCAAAAATATCCGTTGGAACCGGAAGATCGCCTTCTTCAACTAGAATATAAGAGAAGACAAAATTAGGCAAAAAATCATTTCATTTAATGAAAAGATCGCCTTCTTCAACGGGAAAATAAGAGAAAACAAATTTAGGCTATAAAAATCATATCAATTAATAAAAAGATCCATATCATTCATAAAATGTAGAAAATAGCACCAAGCCCAAAAATGATATATATAAATCTTATCAGTTGAAGATGGTGATATCTTGTTTACTACGGACATTTTTATAGATGATGATGGTGATTTCCCAGTTCCAAATTTTGTCTTCTATTATATTTCAGTTGAAGATGGCAATTTTCCGGTTTCAACGGACATTTTTTGGCCTAATTTTGTCTTCTCTGCCATTATTTACTAAAACGATCCCATCTTCCAGAAATATGAAGCATAGGCCGGATTTCAGAAAAATCCGCAAAAATGTCCGTTGAAACGGGAGGTCGCCATCTTCAACCGAAATATAGGAGATGACAAAATAAGGCCAAAAAATCATATCATTTGATAAAATGATCGCCATCATCAACTGAAAATAAAAGAAGACAAAATTAGGCAACAAAAATCATATTAATTAATATAAAGATCTTTATCTTCCAAAAAAGGAAATAGCACCGAGCTCAGAAAAATACGCAAAAAATTTCGTTAGAACCGAGAGATCGCCATCTTCAACTGAAAAATAAGTGAAAACAAATATAGGCAATAAAAATCATATCATTTAATATAAAGATCTGTACTTACAGAAATTGTAGAAAATTGCCGTAGCGCGGAAAAATCCGGAAAAATATCTGTTAGAACTGGAAGATCGCCATCTTTAACGAAAAAAGAGAAGACAAGATTAGTCCAAAAACTCATATCATTAAGAAAAAATATCTGTTGGAACATGGAGATCGCCATCTTTAACTGAAAAAATAAGAGAAGACAAAATTAGGACACAAAAATCATATCATTTAATAAAAATATTTATATCTTCAATAAAATGTAGAAAATAGCTCCGACCTCAGAAAAATCCGCAAAAATGTCTGTTGGAACCGGGAGATCGCCATATTTAACTGAAAAATAAAAGAAGACAAACTTATCTATAAAAATCATATCATTTAATAAAAGATAAATAGTTTCCATAAAATTTAGAAAATAGCCCCGAGATCAAAAAACCCGCAAAAAATTTCATTGGAAACGGGATATCACCATCTGCAACTGAAAAATAACAGAAGACAAACTTAGTCAATAAAAATCATATCATTTAATAAAATGAAGTACATCTTCAATAAACTATAAAAAATATTCACGAGCTCAGAAAAATCTGCAAAAATGTCTGTTAGAATCGGGAGTTTGCCATCTTCAAATAAAAAATAATAAGAGAAGACAAACGAGGTTAAAAATCATATCATTTAATAAAAAGATACACATCTTCCATAAAATGTAGAAAAATAGGACCGAGCTCAGAAACATCCGCAAAAATGTCTGTTAGAACCCAGAGATGGCCATCTTCAACTAAAAAAATAAGAGAAGACAAACTTGGGCCAAAAATCATATCACTTAATAAAATGATTCATACACTCCAGAAAATGTAGAAAAATCTACAAAAAATTCCGTTTGAATTGGGAGATGGCCATATTCATTTGAAAAATAAGAGAAGGCAAAATTAGGCTATAAAAATCATATCATTTACTAAAAAATTCAATACTTACAGGAAATGTAGAAAATAATCCAGAGCTCAGAAAAATCAGCTTAAATGTCTGTTGGAACTGGGAGATCGCCATCTTCAACTGAAAAAAAGAAGACAAAATTCAGCAAAATAATAATATCATTTAATAAAAAGGTCATTATCTTCCAGAAAATGTAGAAAAATTGCCCCAAACTAAGGAAAAATTAGCATAAGTGTCCGTTGGAACCGGTAGATAACGACCTTCAACTGAAAATATAAGAGAAGAAAAATGTAGACTATAAAAATCATATCATTTAATAAAAATATACATATCTTCCTATAAATGTAGAAAATAGCACTGAGCTCAGAAAAACAGAAAAAATGTTGTTCCAACCAGGAGATTGCCATCTTCAAGTGAATAATAAAAGAAGACAAAATTAGGTCAAAAATCATATCATTTAATAATATGATCAATATCTTCCAAAATTTTAGAAAATAGCCATGAGCTCAAAAAAATTCGCAAAAATGTCCGTTGGAACAGTGAGATCGCCATTTTCAACTTAAAAAATAAGAGAAGACAAAATTAGGCTAAAAATTATATCATTTAATATAAAGATCCATATCTTAAATAAAAAGTAGAAAATAACCCGAAGCTCAATAAAATCTGCACAAATGTTCGTTGGAAGATCGCCATTTTCAACGGAAAAAAGAGAAAACAAAATTAGGCCAAAAAATTATAATATTTAATACAAAGATACATAATGTCCAGAAAATGTAGAAAAATAGCCACAAGCTAAGAAAAATCCGCAAAAATTTGCATTGGAACCAGTAGATCGACATCTTCAACTGAAAAAAATAAGAGAATAGAAATGTAGGCTACCAAAATCATATCATTTAATAAAATGATCTATATCTGCCATAAAATGTAGAAAATAGTACCGAACTTATAAAAATCTACAAAATTGTCTGTTGGCATTGGGAGATCGCCTTCTTCAATTAAAAAAGAGAAGACAAACTTAGGCCAAAAATTATATAATTTAATAAAATGATTTATATCTTCCAGAAAATTTAGAAAATAGCAATGAGGTCAGAATTAGGCAAAAATCATATTGCTATTTAGACCAAAAATCTGTTTGTCTTCTCTTGCTATTTTCTATTGGAGCCGGTAGATCGCCATCATTTTATTAGACCTTAGGCCAAAAATCTGTTAGAACTTAGGCCATCATTTTATTAGCAATAAGGCATAAATCTGTTAGAATCGGGAGATCTCTTGCTATTTATATCTTCCTGAAAAATAAGGAAGACAAATTAGACCAAAAATCATATCATTTAATAAAAAGATTTATATCTTCCAAAAAATTTGGAAAATAGCCTCGAGGTCAGAAAAATCTGCAAACATGTCTGTTGGAACCGGGAGATTGCCATTTTCAACTGAAAAATAAGAGAAGACAAACTTAGTATATAAAAATCATATCATTTAATAAAAAGATCCATATCTTCATTGAACTTTTGAAAATAGTTCTGAGCAATAGTTCCGAGCAGAGAAAAATCTGCAAAAATGTTTGTTGGAACCAGGAGATCGACATCTTCAACAGAAAAATAAGAGAAGACAAATTTAGGCTTAAAATCATATCATTTAATATAAATATTCATATCTTACAAAAAAATTAGAAAATAGCTCGGAGTTCAGAAAAATCATTAAAAATGTCCGTTGGAACCGGGAGAACGCCATCTTGAAGTGAAAATTTAAATAAGACAAATTAAGGCAAAATGATATCATTTAGTAAAAATATTCAAATCTTCCACAAAATGCAGAAAATAGCCCCGAACTCAAAAAGTACGCAAGAATGTTCATTTGAACCCGGAGATGGCCCTCTTCAACTGAAAAAACAGAAGACAAAATTACGCTGTAAAAACCATATCATTTAATAAAAAGGTCCATATCTTACAGAAAATGCAGAAAATAGTCCGGATCTCAGAAAAATCCGCTCAAATGTTCGTTGGAACCGGGAGATCGACATCTTCAACTAAAAAAAGATAAGACAAAATTAGGCCAAATACTCATATTATTTAATAAAAATGTATATATCTTCCAAAAAATGTAGAGAAATTGCTCCAAGCTAAGAAAAATCAGCAAAAATATCCATTGGAAATGGTAGATTGCCATCTTCAACCGAAAAAAAAATAAGAGAAGACAAACAGGTTATAAAAATCATATGATCATTTAACAAAAAGATACATAACTTCCATTAAATGTCAAAAATAGCACCGAGCTCAGAAAACTCAGTAAAAATGTCTATTGGAAATGGGAGATCGCCATCTTCAACTGAAAAATAAGAGAAGACAAACTTAGGCCAAAAATCATATAATTTAATAAAAAGATCCATACCTTCCAAAAATTTAGAAAATAGCCCCGAGGTCAGAAAAATACGCAAAAATGTCCGTTTGAACCAGGAGATGGCCATCTTCAGTAGACAAAATTAGGCTGTAAAACCATATCCTTTAATAAAAAGGTACATATCTTACAGAAAATGTAGAAAATAGTCCGAAGATCAGAAAAATCTGCAAAGATGTCCGTTGGAACTGGGAGATTGCCATCTTTAACTTGAAAAAGAGAAGAAAAATTAGGCCAAATATTCTTATCATTTAGTAGAAAGGTCCAAATCTTCTAGAAAATGTAGAAAAATTGCCACATTCTAAATCAACAAAAATGTCTGTTGGAAACGATAGACCGCCATCTTTGTTCGATCTAGATCTAAGCCTATTCACCCCCCTCTAGGCTTAGATCCAGATCTAACAAGTGGTATCAGCGTTAGTTTAAAGGATCTAGCCTAGTTGACCATGTCTATGAATATGTCTGATTCTGCTTTTGCTGAGGGTCAGTCTATTTCTCGTCCCCCTAAGTTTAACGGAGTTGATTTTGCTTATTGGAGAACTAGGATGAGGATATATTTAGCTGCTGTTGATTATGATGTGGGGAGAATTGTGGAAAAAGGCTATAAACATCCCACTATTAAAATCGAAGATAATGAAATGCTAAAACCAGAAGATAAGTGGGATGATCATGATAAGAAACATTTTTCTTTAAATAATAAAGCTATGAATGCTCTGATTTGTTCTTTAGATAAAGATGAGTTTAACAATATATCTCAATGTCAAACTGCACAGGAAATTTGGCATACTCTGGAGGTGACTCACGAGGGTACATCGCAGGTTAAGGAGTCCAGACTTGCATTACTCAGCACTGAATATGAAAGCTTCCACATACTTCCATCAGAGTCAATTAAAGAGATGTTTACGAGGTTCACAGACATCGTCCCAAGCTTGATGTCCCATGAACTGGAGCTGCAGAGCATTGAACTGAGAGAGAAAGATGAAATCAAGACTTCAAAGGCACTAGCCCTTTAGGCTAAGGAGGATGAAGATGGAGATGAGGAGGAGGCCTTTTTGGTGAGAAGCTTCAAGAAATATATCAGAACAAGCAATGGGAGATCAGAAATGCAAAAAAGGTTTAATCGCTCTAACAAGTTTAATTCTGCAAATAAATTTTCTGAGCAGACTACTACTTATCCAGTTATATGTTTTAAATGCAAAAAGCAGGGAAATTTTATGAAGCAATGCCCTCAAGGAAAGAATAGCGCTGCAGATCAAAAAGGGAAATCTTTGGTGCTCACATGGGATATGGATATCGATGATGGATCTCCAAAGGAAGTTGCACACTTCTCTCTTTGTCTGATGGAGGAACTAGATGAGGTAAAATCCATAACCAAAGATGAATTTATGACTATTTGTAAAGAAATGGAAAAGGAAATTCAAAGCTTGCAATCAAATGTAGAGTTACTTGAATTCAATGTAGAAAAGTTTAAATGTGCTAATTTTGAATTGCAACAAGACAATTATAACATGTCATTAGAAGTTGATGAAATTAAAGAGAAGCTTGTTGCATGTAATTCTACTATTAGCTCTGTGAAAAAGGGGAAATCGTGCATGCCTACTGAAACTGAATGTCTGAATTGCTCTACTTTGCTTAAAGATACTAGTATGTTTAAACAAAATATAGTTAAGCTAGAAGTTGAAAATGAAGTGCTAAATGAGAAAATTTGCATGCTAATCAATGAAAACAAAGAGATAGAAAAGAAGATGGCTAATTTTAAAAAGAGTGAGGAAGTGAACAAAAATTATTTCATTAGTAAATGTACCATGCTTGTTAATGAGAACATGTTTTTAAAGTCTAAAATTTTTGATCTTGAATTGTCTATTAAAAAATTTGGTGTTGGAAAGCACTCATTAGACATTATTCTAGGTAATCAGATACATGGAAATAACAGGCGTGCTTTGGGCTATGGAAATAAAATTGATGAGAGGCCTAGAATTAATAGAAAGCATCAAAAAGAAACTGGCGTAGGAAGAAGCATGTTTACTAAATGTTATACATGTGGTGGTGTTGGTCATGATTATTATAATTGCAAGTATAGAAATACCTACACCAAATTTAAGCAAATTTGGGTTCCAAAAAGTAAAGTGACTAACACTAGTGGACCTATTTGGATTCCTAGGTCACACATATCATGCTCTTCTATGTGTAGGTACATAGCACATCTAAGGAACAAAAGTGTGAGTGGTACTTAGACTCTGGCTTCTCAAGACACATGACAGATGAAAGAGAAAAGTTCCTTAGCCTTGCAAAGCATGAAGGATGAAATGTTACTCTTGGGGGGACAATGGAAAATGCAACGTAATTGGCAATGGTGTTATAGAAGAGGCCACACTATGACATAGACGATTAGTGCATGCAAGCATGTGACTGATAAAGAAGCTGGAAAACAAAAATCTGGTAAGAGGACTACCACATCAGACATATGAGAACGGTAAGTTGTGCGTGGCATGCACCAAAGGTAAGCAAACTAGATCTACTTTCTCTAGTATTAATGAAGTTGTCACCACACGCATATTGGAATTAGTGCACATGGATTTATTTGGTCCCACTAACATTGCTAGTCTAGGAGGTAAAAAATTATTGCTTGGTATTGGTTGATGATTTTTCTAGATATACATGGGTTTACTTCTTAGCTAAAAAATCAGACTCGTTTGACAATTTTCAAAACTTTTGCATACAAGTTTCTAATGAAAAAAATTCTTCCATTCTAAAAATTAGAAGCGATCATGGAGGTGAGTTTGACAATGCTATTTTTTAAAAAATTTGTTTTGAAAAATGAATTTTACATGAATTCTCTTCTCCTAGAACACCTCAACAAAATGGGGTGGTCGAAAGAAAGAATCGCACATTAAAAGAGATGGCTAGGAGTATGTTAAATGAATATAGCTTGCCTATGTCTTTTTGGGCTGAGGCCATTAATATGGCATGCCATGTATGCAACAGAGTTATGATTAGCCCTATACTAAATAAAACTTTTTAGGAACTATGGCATGGCCACACTCCTAAAGTTTCTCACTTTAGAGTTTTTGGATGCATGTGCTATATATTAAATACTGCAGACCAGCTTGGCACCTTTGAATCCAAATCAGATGAGGGGGTGTTCATGGAATATTCGGCACGGAGCAGAGCATACATGATTTATAATAAACACACCCCTGCTATTGTTGAATCTATAAATGTAAAATTTGATGAATCTGATATAAATTCTTTGGATTGCAGGCAGAACAATGAAGAGGAAAATGTAGAACAACAAAGCATTCCAAAGAATAATGAGGAGCAACCTGAAATACAAAAGGAAGCTGGAACTGACACGACAGAAATCCAAACCACCCATCAGACTTAATTATAGGAGAGCCTACGGCAGGTATTCACACACATTCCTCTTTTAGAGATCTTTGTGCTCTATATATTTATGGTGATTTTATTTCTGAAATTGAGCCTAAGAATATTGAAACTGATTTAGAAGAGGAAAGTTGGGTTTTGGCCATGCAAGATGAATTGAATCAATGTGTTAGAAATAATGTTTGAAAACTTGTACCAAGACCCACTGATTATCCTGTAGTTGGTACTAAATGAGTGTTTAAAAATAAGCTTGATGAATCTGGTAACGTTATTAGAAACAAGGCTAGGTTGGTAGCTAAAAGGCTATAATCAAATTGAAGGAATTGATGTGGATGAGACTTTTGCATCAGTTGCTAGGCTTGAGTCCATTAGAATTTTGCTAGCGTTTGCAAGTTATAAATGGCTCAAACTGAAACAAATAGATGTAAAAAGCGCTTTTCTTAATGGCTACCTAAAAGAAGAGGTATTTGTTGAGCAACCCCCATGTTTTGAAAGCCATAATTTTCCAAACCATCTTTATAAATTAGAAAAAGCTTTGTATGGTCTTAAGCAAGCTCCACAAGATTGGTATGACCGTCTAAGCATAGATTTGTTGGAAAATAATTTTAAAAAGGGGAGTGCTGACAATACATTATTTTTGATGCATGAATCTAATGATTTTCTCATTGGCAAATATATGTTGATGATATTATTTATGGTGCTACTAACGATCTTCTATGTCAAAAGTTTGAAAAAGTCATGCAGGATCAATTTGAGATGAGCCATGTGGGAGAGCTGAAATATTTTCTGGGGTTCCAAGTAAAGTAAGGAAAGGAAGGCATCTTTCTATCTCAAACCAAAAACATCAAGGAGCTGCTGAAAAAGTTTGGGACGGAGAAGTCTAAAGAAATTGGAACGCCGATGTGCCCCCAACACAAAAATGGATAGAGATGAACAAGGAGTTGCAGTGGAGCAAAAGCTATATCGAGGTATGATTGGTTCCATGTTGTACCTGACTGCTTCTAGGCCTGATATAATGCTTGATGTATGCTTGTGTGCACGCTTTCAATCAAACCCAAAAGAGTCTCACTTAAAACCCATTAAAAGGATCTTTAGGTACCTAATTAGTACACCTACTTTAGGCCTTTGGTATCCTTCTAGTGGTAATTTTGATTTGGTGGGTTATTATGATGCTGATTATACAGGTAGTTTAACTGATAGAAAGAGCACTAGTGGCACTTGTTTTATGCTAGGACACTCTTTAACTTCATGGTCTAGCTGTAAGCAAAATAGTGTTGCATTATCCACTACTGAAGCAGAGTATATTGCCCTCGGCAGCTGCTGTGCTTAAGAATTGCGGATGATGCAAACATTATCTGACTAGGACTAGCTCTTAAAAGAGTTCCTCTTAGATGCGATAGCAAGAGTGTCATAGATCTTTCTAATAATCCCGTACACCACTCTCGCACTAAACATATTGACGTAAGACACCATTTTCTTAGAGATCACCTCACTAAAGAGATATGTCTGTTGAGTTCCTTCCTACGGAATCACAACTTGCAGACATATTCACCAAACCTTTAGTTGAGGCTCGCTTTTGTCGTCTTCATCTTGAGCTTGGTATTATTGATAAAACTTAGTACGAGATTCCATGCTTTCTTGTGTGCTTGAACTTTTTTCTTGTTTGTGTGCTCGTAGTTGCATTATTATGTGTGCATGCTTTTTTGTGTGGTTGCATCTCATGTTTGCTTTCGTACTTCATGCAAAAAACAAAAACAAAAAACTGAAAAATATAAATAAAGAAAAATGGTGCTTAAATGTGTATCTGTCTCTTTGATTCATTAAAAAGGTATTCATGAATGATTTTCATATCTATGTAGAAATTGGTGTATTATTTCCTTTGCTACATGCGCATGCTCATCTTTCTAAATATTCATAGCATGTTCAATGACTGAAATTAACTTGATTTCTACACCTACTATTTCACTTCCACATGTATTATTATTGTTGCACATTTGGAGATATCGTTTATGAAGTATGAAAAGTGAATGTAGGAGGAAAACTTAACTGAAAATCTAAGGGATATGAAATACCTTGCCATGGATAAATACCTTGCCATGAATAAGGATTTTAAATCCAAGATTTCTTGAATTAAATTCACTCATATCTTACTCATTTGCTTCAATTGATATATAGATGCCCTAATATTTGTTGACTAACTTGATTGGCATCTATGTAGGGGGAGTAAGTTTTCATTAAGCGTAATTATTTATCTTTTTGTTTATGTTTGTTTGTCATCATCAAAAAGGGGGAGAATGTTGAGTATTGGACTTCTCCCTACTTGGCGTTAATGATGAGCAAACATAAATACTTGTGACTAATCCCCGATTTTGTAGTTAATCCATTGTCTAAGCTAATTATGAAGATCTACTTGCAATGGATGACACTCAAAGATCATTGAAAGCAAATGAAATGGATTGGATGATCGTAGATGGTGATTAAAGCTTCATGAAGACTTCAAGCTCATGCGTTGGATAGAAGAGAGTTATTCATGAATGTAAATTTCTTTTATCTCTTATAGTATGTAGCTTAGAAGTAGAACATTGATGGAGCACACACACACATATTCATTTCAGTCTTACGACATCATTAGATCTATCGTCCTTAGACTCCAATTCATTTCCTTATTTGATTGTGCTTGTATTGTTTATAACATACGACTGCTGAACATCTTACAGTCGCCTGTCTCAAAAACAATCGACTGTGTTTTGTTCTACAGTCGCCTGTTATGCACAAACTTTTACAATCTAGTTTTGGGATTCTCTGTCTTAATTCCCATAGGCAACTCATGAACGATTCACAGGCGCCTATCCAAGTGACAGTCGACTGTGTTTTGTGAATCAATCGTCTGTATGTCTTGTGCCCAAAATCTATTGATCTGTCTTCTATGGCCAGTTGACTAACGTTGTGTTTACAGTCGACTGTCCATTAGATCAGTCGACTGTCAATGTTGCATCAGTCATCTGTCTGTGAGCCAATTTGTTGACTCAGCTCTCTGGAAAATCTCAGGGTTTTGACAGTCATCTATATAAGGAATTACAGTCTTCTGTTCTGATTAACAGTCGACTGTCTTCTCTTTATCAGTCGTATGTCCTGTTATCCCAGATGTTTTCCACAATTCTTTAACTTACCTAACTTACGGCCAATCGCCTGTAGTAGGATTTACAGTCGCATGTTGGTTTAACAGTTGACTGTCTATCCTTCATCAGTCGACTATCCACGTGGTAAGTTACCGTTATGAATTCTCACCTACCCTATCTGACTGTGCAACAGTCGACTATGGTTTCTTCAATAGTCGACTGTCGCGAGCGCAGATTCTATCCGTTGAGAGTTTTCTTACGGATTCCAAAAGGGTTTTTGCTAATTCTATTTTGAGGATTTGAGAAACCTATATAAGGAGCATCTACTGTTCCATTGAGATGTCACTCATTCAATTGCAAAATCTTTCAAGATTTCATTCTCAAGATCAAAACCTCTCAAATCCTAAAGCCCTAAGAATTCTAACCTTTGATCTCTTGCTCTCCAACCTAGAACCAAAGAATCATCTTCTAGGCATTTGGTGCAGTCAAGAGAAAGGGCTTTTCCTCTCTTCAAGAGAGTCTTCAACACACAACACACTTCTCCTTCAAGTTCTACTTCAAGGCATATGTGATTGTAAGTGTTGCTTTCATATTTCATAACATTCGTTATTTGAATTTGCTCTCGGGTTGTGAGAGTGGTTTGCTTGCTCCCAAGTTATGCGAGTCAAGGTCAATTGATTGTATTTCGATTTTACTTGTAGGGTTGCTACAAGTGGGTTTTAAGAAAACCTCACGTTAGGGGTTCTAACTTGAGTATCTGGAGGTATCCAGGTGGAAGGGACGTAGGATTACCGGGAACAAGTCGGGAAGTGACTTGGGTAATCCGAACCCTTGAAACATCCTTGCGTCTACATTTGTTTCTCTTTGGGTTTAATTTTAATTCCGCACTATATTGTTGGTTAGCATTTAAATTGGTGTAATTATTTTTTTTAATTGCATAAACACTATTCAACCCCCCTTCTATTGTTTTCCCCATAGCCAGGGTCCTTACAATTGGTATCAGAGCATAAGGTTATAGCTATGGCATCCAACAACAACAACGTTCCTCCACCCTCTTCGTACAACAATCACGACCGTGATGGAGCGTCCATACTTTTAGAAGGTCAATCAACGGTGCGTCCTCCACGTTTTAATGGCACAAACTTTGACTATTGGAAATGTCGGATGGAGACGTTCCTAAGGAGTGCTTCACTTTGGAGAACCCTCTACAAGGAATACGTCGAGCCCACAGAAGAGTATTTCGAAAAATGGAAGACTTTCAAGAAATCCGCCAAAGTCAACAACGCAAAAGCAATGAACGCTCTTCATTGTGCGTTGGACCCGAATGAGTTCAACAAGATATGCACATGTAAGAGTGCATATCAAATTTGAAACCATCTCGTCTTTACCCATGAGGGAACGAACAAGGTAAAACTTTCCAAACTTTATGTTGCCATGCAAAACTTCGATATGTTTCATATGCAGGAAAATGAAAACATAGCATCGATATACAGACGTTTTACCGACATCGCCAATGAATTGGAAGCTCTTGGTCAAGTCTACACCGAACTAGAAAAGGTAAGGAAGATCATAATGAGAATGACCTCCAAATGGAAAAGAAGAGCTATCGCCATCGAGGAGTTCAACGACTTGAAGACCTACTCAGTTGTGAATCTCATCAGGACTCTCATGTCTTATGAAGTAAGATGGGAGAACCGATTAAAGATTCGAGCTATGATGAATCCTTCGGAGGCCAAGAAGAAAGCATTGGCATTCAACGCCAATTCCTCATCCTCCGATAGTGAAAATTCAGAAAATGGGATGGATTTGGGTGAAATGGCCCAAATGGTGAAGAAGTTTTGATCACTCCTTATTTTACACCTTTTTTCTTCATGTTTTCATGACTTTTTGATCACACATATTGCGTTTTCCACGATTATTCGACGATATCACAATGCTTTTCACTATTTCTTGTTTTTGTCGTATTTCAAGAAATATGGAGCGATTTGGAGCGAAAATGAGATCAAAGGAGTTT
>CM061131.1:94762978-94781848 GCA_030789695.1 Scilla litardierei
ATGAATCTGGTAACGTTATTAGAAACAAGGCTAGGTTTGTAGCTAAAGGCTATAATTAAATTAAAGGAATTGATGTGGATGAGACTTTGGCACCAGTTGCTAGGCTTGAGTCCATTAGAATTTTGCTAGCATTTGCAAGTTATAAATGGCTCAAACTGAAACAAATGGATGTAAAAAGTGCTTTTCTTAATGGCTACCTAAAAGAAGAGGTATTTGTTGAGCAACCCCCAGGTTTTGAAAGCCATAATTTTCCAAACCATATTTCAAAATTAGAAAAAAGCTTTGTATGGTCTTGAGCAAGCTCCACAAGCTTGGTATGACCATCTAAGCATATATTTGTTGGAAAATAATTTTAAAAATGGGAGTGCTGACAATACATTATTTTTGATGCATGAATCTAATGATTTTCTCATTATGCAAATATATGTTGATGATATTATTTATGGTGTTACTAACGATCTTCTATGTCAAAAGTTTGAGAAAGTCATGCAGGATCAGTTTGAGATGAGCCTTGTGGGAGAGCTGAAATACTTTCTGGGGTTCCAAGTAAAGCAAGGAAAGGAAGGCATCTTTCTATCTCATATCAAATACATCAAGGAGCTTCTAAAAAAGTTTTAGATGGAGAAGTCTAAAGGAATTGGAACGCCGATGTGCCCCAACACAAAAATGGACAGAGATGAACAAGTGGTTGCAGTGGACCAAAAGCTATATTGAGGTATGATTGGTTCCTTGTTGTACTTGACTGCTTCTAGGCCTGATATAATGTTTATTTTATGCTTGTGTGCATGCTTTCAATCAAACCCAAAAGAGTCTCATTTAAAAGCCATTAAAAGGATCTTTAGGTACCTAATTAGTCCACCTACTTTAGGCCTTTAGTATCCTTCTAGTGGTAATTTTGATTTGGTGGGTTATTCTGATGCTGATTATGCGGGTAGTTTAACTGATAGAAAGAGCACTAGCGGCACTTGTTTTATGCTAGGACACTCTTTAGTTTCATGTTCTATCCGTAAGAAAAATAGTGTTGCATTATCCACTACTGAAGCAGAGTATATTGCCTCGGTAGCTGCTGTTCTCAAGTATTGTGGATGATGCAAACATTATCTGACTATGGACTAGATCTTAAAAGAGTTCCTCTTAGATGTGATAGCAAGAGTGCCATAGATCTTTCTAATAATCCCGTACACCACTCTCGCACTAAACATATTGACATAAGACGCCATTTTCTTAGAGATCACCTCACTAAAGAGGATGTGTCTGTTGAGTTCGTTCTTACGGAATTACAACTCATAGATAGATTCACCAAACCTTTGGTTGAGGCTCACTTTTGTCGTCTTCGTCTTGAGCTTGGTATTATTGATAAAACTTAGTACAAGATTCCATTCGTTCCTGTGTGCTTGAACTTTTTTCTTGTTTGTGTGCTCGTAATTGCATTGTTAAGTGTGCATGCTTTTTTTGTTTGTGTGATTGCATCTCATGTTTGCTTTCGTACTTCATGCATAAAACAAAAACAAAAAAACTGAAAAATGTAAATAAAGAAAAATGGTGCTTAAATGTGTATATGTCTCTTTGATTCATTAAAAAGGTATTCATGAACGATTTTCATATCGATGTAGAAATTACTGTATTATTTCCTTTGCTACATGTGCACCTACAATTTCACTTCCACATGTATTATTATTGTTGCACATTTGGAGATATCGTTTATGAAGTATGGAAAGTGAATGTAGGAGGAAAACTTAACTAAAAATCTAAGGGATGTGAAATACCTTGCCATGGATAAAAATTGAGCATAAAAAAATTGATACTACAAGTATAAAAATGAAAAAGAAGGATAATTGCTCCGTATGAAAAATGGATACAATCCTTGGTAACGGTATTACCCACGAGTATCCAACATAACTTTTATGGGTAAACTTTAGCGTTGGTGTATTTACTCGTCAAGCAATGCCACCCCTACATCTAAGAGTCCTTATAGGCTATGTTTTTGGGGTGTGGTACCTTGAACTCATTTTTAATGAGGTGGGTAAAATCAGTCCTAGGTGATAGAACGTTATATGGAAAATGAGGATTGGTTTTGATTGCTTTCTTACTGATTCTCCCTATGTGCTTCAATTTTAATCATCACACGTACATGTTGGTGTTGAAGTCTTAGTTGTTTAATTTCATTGGACTTTGATTTGATTATTCCATGGTAGTTTGCATGCAATTGTTGGTGATGGTTAATAATGCTCTCTTTTTGCATGTTATATAATTTTGACTTCGTGTTACAATTTTGATGATAACATAGGGGGAGAAAAATTGGGAAGATTTGGACTATGAATTGGTATTGTGTGCTTTGGTATGCTTATAAGAATATTATGTGCTTTGGTATGCTCAAGAGAATATGCATGCTTGATTAAGGGGGAGCATGAATATAGGGGGAGCATGCATGTTGTTAACTTTCACATCATTATTTGCAGATCATTATATCTCATTGCATGTCACCCTCTATCGTCACACTTTCACACACACTATTTGGATATTTAATGCTCAAATCTTATACTTAGTTTGTCATCATCAAAAGGGGGAGATTGTTGGTAGCAACGATCTATGAACTTCACGTTTGATGATAACAAACGTGTGCGAACGTTTTAACGTGTGTGTTAAGTGTTTCAGGAATGGCGAACGTGTGATTAATTCACGGAGAGACTTGATCAATGTGCAAAGGAGAAATAGTCAAAAGGGAGATGCAATCGATTGTGAGTTCCCCTCAAGCCCTAGACTTCAACCTCATCTGCAACTTTAAAGGGACCAAGAGCTTTGCGCATTTGGTGTGCTGTTTTCGTTGACAGCCGCAAGATTCAAAGGGGCCAGGCCAAAATAAATTTTCTTAAGAGAGCTCCTCCATTAAAACCCTAACAGCCGCACTTTTTTTGTGTGAACCCATCAAAGAAAATTCCCAAGAGCCTATTGCATTTCCATATTTTTTTGTTCTCCATTAAAAATCTCCAAGAGGAGAGAGGCCATTTTTTGTTGTTCCTTGGAAAAGCTCAAAGCCTAGGTCTAAAAAAATAATTCTGAAGAGCCGCACAAAAACTTTTGATCATCCAAAAAAGGACCTATGCCGCATCGTTTTCAAAGGGATTTTTTTGGGGCCGCACGTTTTTTTTATAGTCTCCTTCATCAAAAAAACCCAAGGGGGAGCCGAAATTTTTTAGAGAGGAGGGCAGCCGTAATTTCTTCAGTGAAGAGCCAATCAAACAAAAAAATTCCCAGGGCTTTGCTAATTTGTTTTTTATTGACAGTAGCAAGGTTGTATTATTATTTTTTGTTGATAGTTAGCAACCGAAATCATCATCATACCAATGTCCCAAGAGCAGCACTTCTCAAATTGAAAAAAAAACTTCAGGAGCTCTTCGTTGCAATTATCAAAGAGGACATCTTTTGTGCTTCCTTTGAAAAGCACAAAGCACAGGGAGCATCATTTCTTTTCTCCTTTGCAAATTTCAAAGCATCGTTTAATCTGCATCCTTTTTATTGTTCTTGATGTGTTGACAGGCCGCATTATTTTAGGGAGAGGAACGGGCCGAATTTTTGTTTCTTTTGCAAATCTCAAAAGTAAGCTGAATTTTTGTCTTCCCGTAGAAAACCTAAAAGAGGCAAGGCCGCATGCATTGAAATTCCCATGATAGCCGAAAACTTTGAGGGCAAGAAATTCTCCAAGGCCGAATTATTCTATTCAATTGTAGCAACACGTTCGGATCATCACCCAAGGGGACTTGGGACTAAAGACAATGGACTACTACATGTCAGACTACTTCTAACCATGCGCTGAACGACAGAGACATCGACACCGTCACAACTGAGCAATTCTAAACTCATACTTTATTATATTTTGTGATATTGGTATTGTAATCTCCGTAGAACAATTAATTATCTGTTTGGGGACTTGGCTAGTTGGGACTAGCCAAGAGAGAGCTTTACTAGTATTGTTATTGTTTCCGAAAGATCTCCATCTTCAACAGAAAAATAAGAGAAGACAAAATTAGGTATCAAAATCATATTATTTAATAAAAAGATTTGTATCATACAAAAAGTGCAGGAAATAGCTCGGAGCGTAGAAAAATACGCAAAAAAATGTCCGTTGGAACCAGGAGATTGCCATCTTCAATAGAAAAAATAAGAGAAGACAAAATTAGGCCTAAAAATCATATCATTTAATAAAATGTAGGAAAATAGCCACGAGCACAGAAAAACTGCAAAAATGTCCTTTGGAACCGAGAGATCGCCATATTCAACCAAAAATAAGAGAACACAATTAGGCTATAAAAATCATATGAATTAATATAAAGATTCATAACTGAGAGGAAGTAGAAAATAGCCCGGAGCTCAGAAAAATCCGCTCAAATATTTTTTGGAACCGGGAGATCACCATCTTCAACTAAAAAAAGAGAAGAAAAAATTAGGCCAAAAATCTTCTTATTTAATAAAAAGATCCATATCTTCCAGAAAATGTTGAGAAAAAATATTTGTTCGAACTGGTAGATCGATATCTCCAACTAAAAAATAAGAGAAGACAATCGTATGATATAAAAATCATATCATTTAATAAAAAATACATATCTTCCATAAAAGGTAGAAAATAGCACCGAGTTCAGAAAAAATCCGCAAAAATATCCGTTGGAACCAGGAGATCGCCATCTTCAACTTAAAAATAAGAGAAGACAAAATTAGGCCAAAATTTATATAATTTATTAAGAATATATATATCTTCCAAAAAATCAGGCTACAAAAATCATATCATTTAATAAAAAGATTCATATCTTCAATTAAAGGTAGAAAATAGTCTCGAAGTCAGAAAATTCCTCAAAAATGTTAGTTGGAACCGGGAGATCGCCATGTATAATTGAAAATTAAGAGAAGACAAATTTAGACTTTAAAAATTATTTAATAAAAAGATACATTATTCAATAAATTGTAGAAAATAGCCCTGAGCTTAAAACATTCGCAAAAATGTCCGTTGGAATCGGGAGATCGCCATCTTCAATTGGAAAATAAGAGAACACAAAATTAGGTTAAAATATCATATCATGTAATAAAATGATTCATATCTTCCAAAAATGTGAAAAATAGGCCGGAGCTTAGAAAAATCCTTAAAAATGTTCGTTAGAACCGAGAGATCGCCATCTTCAACTGGAATATAAGAGAAGACAAAATTAGGCTAAAAAGTCATCTCATTTAATAAAAAGATCGACATCTTCAATTGGAAAAATAAGAGAAGACAAATTTAGTCTATAAAAATCATATTAATTAATAAAAAGATATATACCTTTCATAAATTGTCGAAAATAGCACCATGCACAGAAAATGATATATATCTTATTAGTTGAAGATGGTCCTAGTTACAAAGGACATTTTGGCCTAATTTTCAATAAACTATAGAAAATAAGAGAAGACAGACTATTCGGAGCACAGAAAAATTTGCAAAACTTGTCCGTTAGAAATAGGGGGGTGGCAATTCGGGCCGGGCCGGTCTTATCGGGCCATACCGGCCCGGTCCAGTTTTTTTAAAGGACTGGGCCGGCCCGGGCTGATAAGACTTCAGGCCATTCCGGAGAGGTTCGGGCACAGTCCGATAAAAATTCGGGCTGCCCGGCCCGGTCCGATAGGGTTGAATGAATTATGTATTGTGACAATACTTTATCATATTTTTAAACACAAACTTGTCTCATATGCTTAAAGATGCATGAAAATGGAGCACGAAAGAAGAGGATTAAGTGGGTTGCATAAGGTGATGTGTCCTACAATGTTTTCATTTATTTAGCAAGATGAAGTAACATGTTTGGTGGTTCTTTGTCTCTTCTCGGGAACTGAGATCGACCCCCAAGATTCGAAGACATCAAAGTTGGCGCTGGCGGGAAGTTGTTAAAATTTATGATATTTGGACCCTGATCTGATAAGATTCATGATATTGGACTCAACACCATAAATGAATGCACATTACTGAAATCTGCTTTAGATCAATGCATGGTCAAATTGAAGTGGGGTGATCAAATGCTTTTCGCGCCGTGCCGTGCTGCCCATGGGCTGAAAAGCTTGGCCCGGTTCCGGTCCAAAAAATGAACCGGGGCCAGGCTGGCCCGGTCCGATAAGGATTTCAGGCCAAAATTGTTGGCCCAGGCACGGTCTTATCGTACCGGGCCCGTGCTGGGCTATCGTGCCGGGCCGAAAATTACCACCCCTAGTTAGAAATGGGAGATCACCTTATTCAACTTAAAAATAAGAGAAGACAGACTTAGTCTATAAAATCATATCGTTTAATAAAAAAGATCCATATTTTCAATAAACGATAGAAAATAGTTTTGAGCTTAGAAAAATCCACAAAAATGACCGTTGGAGCTGGAAGATCGTCTTCTGCAACACAAAAATAAGAGAAAACAAAATAGGCCAACCATCATATCATTTAAAAATATATACCTAACTTTCCAAAAATATTGAAAAATAGTCCGGAGCTCGAAAAATCTGCAAAAATGTCCGTTGGAACCGGGAGATCGCCATTTTCAACTGGAAAATAAGAGAAGACAAAATTAGGCGATAAAAATCATATCATTTAATAAAGAACCATATTTTTACAGAAAATGAACAAAATAGCCCGGAGCTCAAAAAATCCGCAAAATGCCATTTTGAATTGAGAGATTACCATCTTCAACTGAAAAAAGGAAAGAGAAAGCCAAAAAATCATAACATTTAATAAAAGATCGATTTTTTCCAGAAAATGTAAAAAATAGCCCGAAGCTAAGAAAAATCCGCAAAAATGTGCAATGGAACCGGTAGATCGCCATCTTCAACAGAAAAAATAAGAGAAGAGAAAATGTAGGCTATAAAAATCATATCATTTAATAAAAAGATATATATCTTCCATAAAATGTAGAAAATAGCACTGAGCTTATAAAAATCGGTAAAAATATCCGTTGGAATCACGAGATCACCATCTTCAATTGAAAAATACGAGAAGACAAACTTAGGCAAAAAAATCATATAATTCAATAATAAGATCCAGATCTTACAGAAAATTTAGAAAATAGCCCAGATGTAAAATTAATATGCAAAAAAGTCTTTTGGAATCGAGAGATCGCCATGTTCAATTTAAAAATAAGAGCAGACAAATTTAGGTTATAAAAATGATATCATTTAATTAAAAATGATAACATTTAACTGAAAAATAAGAGGAAATAAAATTATGCCAAAAATCATGTCATTTGATAAAAATTCATATCTTCCAAAAATCCAGGAAATAGCTCCAAGCTAAGTAAAATCTGTAAAAATGTCCGTTGGAACAGGGAGGTCGTCATTTTCAACTTAAAAAAAGAGAAAACAAAATTATGCCAAAAATCATATCATTTAATAAAAAGATACACATCTTCCAGAAAATACAGAGCTAAGTAAATCTGCAAAAGTATCCGTTTAAACTGGGAGATCACCATCTTCAACTGAAAAATAAGAGAAGACAAAATTAGGCTATAAAGATCATAACATTTAATATAAAGATTCATTTCTAACAAAAAATATAGAAAATAGACTGGAGCTCAGAAAATCCACAAAAATGTCCGTTGGAACCAGGAGAACTCCATCTTCAGCAGAAAAATATGAGAAGAAAAATTAGGCCAAAAATCATATCATTTAATAAACACATCCATATCTTTCAAAAAATTTAGAAAATAGCCACGATGTCAGAAAAATCGGCAAAAATGTCAGTTAGAACTGGGAGATCGCAATCTTAAACTGAAAAATAAGAGAAAACAAACTTAGTATTTAAAAATCATATCATTTAATAAAAGATCCATATCTTCAATGAACTTTTGAAAATAGTTTCGAGCTGAAAAAATGCAAAAATGTCCGTTGGAACCGGAAGATCGTCATCTTCGACTGAAAAATAAGAGAAGACTAACTTAGGGAAAAAAATCTTATCATTTAATATAAATATTCATTTCTTACAGAAAATTTAGAAAATAGTCCGGATATCAGAAAAATCCTTAAAAATGATCGTTGGAACCGGGAGATCGCCATCTTCAACGAAAAAAAATAAGAGACGACCAATTATTCCAAAACAAATCATATCATTTAATTAAAAGATCTATAACTTCTTGAAAATGTAGAAATAGCACCGATCTCAGAAACATCTGGAAAAATGTCCGTTGGAATCGGAGATCACCATCTTCAACTTAAAAATAAGAGAAGACAAAATTATGTTATAAAAATCATATCATTTAATATAAAGATTCATATCATTTAATATAAAGATTCATATCATACAGAAAATATAAAAAATAGCTCGAAGCTCAGAATAATCCGTTATTGGAACCAGGAGAACGCCATCTTCAAGTGAAAAATAAGAGAAGACAAAATTAGGCCAAAAATCATTTCATTTAATAAAACGATCCATATCTTCAAGAAAAGTTAGAAAATAGCCCCGAGGTCAGAAAAATCCATAAAACTCTCTGTTGGAACCGGGAGATCGCCATCTTCAACTGAAAAGTAAGAGAAAACAAACTTAGTTTATAAAAATCAAATCATTAATAAAAATATCCAAATCTTCAATGAACTTTGGAAAATAGTTTCGAGCTGAGAAAATCCGTAAAAATGTCTGTTGGAACCGGAAGATCGACATCTTCAACGAAAAAAATAAGAGAAGACAAAATTAGGGTAAAAAAATCATAACATTTAATATACAGATTCATATCTTACAGAAAATTTAGAAAATAGCCCGGAGCTTAGAAAAATCCCAAAAAATGTCTGTTGGAACCGGGAAGTCGCCATCTTCAACGAAAAAATAAGAAACGACCAAATTAGTCCAAAAAATCATGTCATTTAATAAAAAGATCCATAACTTCCCGAAAATGTATAAAATAGACACGAGCTCTAAAAATCAGCAAAAAATGTCCGTTGGACTTGGGAGATCACCATTTTCAACTAAAAATAAGAGAAGACAGAAATTTGGCAATAAAAATCATATCAATTAATATAAATATTCATATCTTACAGACAATGTAGAAAATAGCCCGGAGCTTAGAAAAATCTGCACAAATGTCCGTTGGAACTGGAAAATCGCCATTTTCAACTAGAAAATAAGAGAATACAAAATTAGACCATGTAATAAATAGATTCATAACTTCCAAAAATATAGAAAAATAATACCGAGCTTAGAAAAATCCTCACAAATGTCCGTTGGAACCGGGAGATCGTCATTTTCAATCGACATCTTCAGCTAAAAAAATAAGAGAAGACAAAATTAGGCCAAAATGATATTATGTAATAAAAAGTTACATATCTTCCAGAAAATGCAGAAAATGGACTCGATCTCAGAAAAATGAGCAAAAATGTCCATTGGAACAGGGAGATCGTTATCGTCAAATGAAAAAAATAATAGACTACGAAATTAAGCCAAAAATCATATCATTTAATAAAAAGATTCATTTATTCTAGAAAATACAGAAAGTAGCTTGAGCTAAGTAAAAAAAATCCAAAAATGTCCGTTGGAACAAAGAGATCGCCATCTTTAACAGAAAAATAAGTGAAGACAAAATTATGCCAAAAATCATATCGTTTAATAAAAGTATCCTCATCTTCCAGAAAATACAAAGCTAAATAAAATCCGAAAAAATATCCGTTTGAACCGGAGATCACCATCGATAACTGAATAATAAGAGAAGACAAATTTGGCTATAAAAATCATATCATTTAATATAAAGAATCATACAAAAAAATGTAGAAAATACAGTAGAGCTCAGAAAAATCTGCAAAAATGTCCTTTAGAACCTGGTGATTGCCAACTTCATCTGAAATATTAGAGAAGATAAAATTGACCAAAAAATCAAATGATTAAATAAAAAGATTCATATCTTCCAGAAAATGTAGAAAATAGCCTCGAGGGGAAAAAATCCGCAAAAATGTCCGTTGAAATTGGGAGATCGCCATCTTCAGGTAAAAATAAGAGAAGACAAAATTAGGCCAAAAATCATATCATTTAATAAAATGATACATATCTTCCATAAAATGCAGAAAATAGCACCGACCTCAAAAAAATCTGTAAAAATGTCCTCTGGAACAGGTAGATCGCCATATTCAACTAAAAAAATAAAAGAAGACAAAATTATGTAAAAAATCATATCATTTAATAAAAATATCCATATATTTCAGAAAATACAGAAAATAGCTCCGAGCTAAGTAAATTCCGCAAAAATGTCTGTTGGAACTTAGAGATCGGCATCTTCAACTGAAAAATAAGTGAAGACAATGCCAAAAATCATATCATTTAATAAAAAGATTCATATCTTCCAGAAAATACAGAAAATAGCTCGAGCTAAGTAAAATCCGCAAAAATATCCGTTTGAACCGGGAGTTCCCCATCCTCAACTGAAAAATAAGAGAAGACAATTAGGCTATAAAAATCATATTATTTAATATAAAGATTTTTATCTTACAAAAAATGTAGAAAATTGCCTGGAGCTCAGAAAAATCCGCAAAAATATCCGTTGGAAACGGGAAATCGCCATCTTCATCTAAAATATAAGACAAGACGAAATTAGGCCAAAAAATCAAATGGTTTTATAAAAAGATCCATATCTTCTAGGAAATGTAGAAAATATCCTCGAGGTCAGAAAAATCAGCAAAAAAGTCCATTGGAACCGGGGGATCGCCATCTTCGGCTAAAAAAAGAGAAGACAAAATTATGCCAAAAATCATATGATTTTATAAAAAGATACATTCTTTCGTAAAATATAGAAAATAGGTCCGAACTCAGAAAAATACGCAAAAATGTCTGTTGGAACCGTGAGATGGCCATCATCAGCTAAAAAAGAGAAGACAAAATTAGGCCAGAAAATCTTATCATTTAATAAAATGATCCATATCTTTCATAAAATGTAGAAAAATAGCCATAATCTCAGAAAAATCCGCAAAAATTTCCATTTAAACCGGGAGATGGCCATATTCAATAAAATTAGGCTATAAAAATTAGAGAAGACACAATTTGGCTATAAAAATCATTTGATTTAATAAAAATGTCCATATCTTACAGAAAATGTAGAAAATAGCCTGGAAAAAAGAGAGGGCAAAATAAGGTCAAATAATCGGATCATTTAATAAAAAGGACCATATCTTCCAGAAAATGTAGAAAAATTGCTCCAGGCTAAGAAAAATTAGCTAAAATTTACGTTGGAATCGGTACATCGCCATCTTAACATTAAAAAAATAAGAGAAAACAAATGTATGATATAAATATCATATCATTTAATAAAAAGGTTCATATCTTCCATAAAATGTAGCAAAAACACCAAGCTCAAAAAATTTGCAAAAATGTCCATTGGGACCGGGGGATCGCTATCTTCAACTAAAAAATAAGAGATGGCAAAAATAGCCTATAAAAATCATATCATTTAATATAAAGATACATATCTAACAGAAAATGTAGAAAATAGCACCGAGCTCAGTAATATTTGCAAAATTTTCGTTGGAACATGGAGATTTCCATCTTCAACGAAAAAAATAAGAGACGACAAAATTAAGCCAAAAAATCATATTAGTTAATAAAAATATACATATCTTTCAGAAAATGTAGAAAATAGTACTGAGCTCAGAAGAATACACAGAAATATCCGTTTGACCGGGATATCGCCATCTACAACTGCAAAATAAGAGAAGACAAAATTAGGCTATAAAAATCATATCATTTAATAAAAAGGTTCATATCTTACAGAAAATAATAAAAATATCATTGATCTCAGAAAAATCCGCACAATTATCCGTTGGAACCTGAAGATCACCATCTTCAACTGAAAAATAAGAGAAGACAAAATTAGGATATAAAAATCATAACATTTAATATAAAGATTCATTTCTTATAGAAAATGAAGAATATAGCCCGGAGCTCAGAAAAATCGACAAAAAATGTCTGTTGTTACCATGAGATCGCCATCATAAACGAAATATAATAAGAGAAGAAAACATTAGTCCAAAAATCATATCCTTTAATAAAAAGATGCATATCTTCCAAAAAATGTAGAAAACAGCCCCGAGCTTAGAAAATCTGCAAAAAATGTCGGTTGAAACCAGGAGATTGACATCTTCAATTTAAAAATAATAGAAGATAAATTTAAGCTATAAAAATCATATCATTTAATATAAATATCCATATCTTCTATAAAATCTCGAAAATTGCACCGATCTCAAAAAAACCGCAAAAATGTCCGTTGGAACTGGAGATTGCTATGACCACCTGAAATATAAGAGAAGACAAAATTAGGCTATAAAAATCATATCAATTAATATATGATTCTTTTCTTTCAGAAAATGTAGAAAATAGCCACGAGCTTAGAAAAATCCACAAAAATGTCCGTTAGAACCGGAAACGCGTCAAATTTAGCGAATAAAAAGAAAAGGCAAAATTAGGCCAAAAATCGTATCATTTAAAAAACGATCGATATCTTCCATATAATACAAAAGAAGCCGAGAGCTCAGAAAAATCCACAAAAATGTATGTTGGAACCGGCAGATTGCCATCATCAACAAAAAATAAGAGAAGACAAAATTTGGGCAAAATCATATCATTTAATAAAACAATCGATCACTTCTAGAAAATACAGAAAATAGCCCCGAGGTCAGAAAAATCCATAAAAATGTCTGGTTGAACTAAGAGACCGCCGTCTTCAACTTAAAAATAAGAGAAGACAAATTTAGGCTATAAAAATCATATCATTTAATAAAATATCCATATCTTTAATAAAATATAGAAAATAGCACCGAGGTCAGAAACATCCGCAAAAATATTTGTTAGAACCAGGAGATCGCCATCTTCAACTGGAAAATAAGGGCAGACAAAATTAGACTAGAAAAATCATATAATTTAATAAAAAGATCCATATCTTATAGAAAAGGTAGAAGATAGTCCACAGCTCAGAAAATATCCGTAAAAATGTCCTTTGGAACAGAGAGATCACCTTCTTCAACTGAAAAATTAGAGAATACAAAATTATGTGTTACGCCTATTTGGCCGAGGCTCGAAAGACACGAGACCAGAAACCCGACCTCCGGTCAAGAGCCCATCCGCGCAATCAGGCCCACTCGATAAGGCCCTATGGGAGGCTCCCCCAAATGTCGATCCGACCCGGCCCCGGTAACATACGGGTCACTCACCCACTCCTGCGATAACCGCTCCCTCGATCCCACTACCACTTAATGGCAATTATGGGGAGATGCTGGCGTGGCGCAGGGAGCGACGACAGGGGGCGGATTGAGGGGGCACGATTGGGGGCGGACGAGCGACGTGGGTCGGGGCGATCACGGCGGAGGTCTATAAAGGGGCTAGGAGGACGACAGGACAAGGGACCGCATCTCAGGTATTGAAAACCTAAGGTACTCCATCAACGACCTAGCTCCCCCATTTCACCTCCTTCCTCCCCCGCTCGCGTCGTGAGACGCCGTACCGATCTCCTCTCGAGTCGTACCGTCTCCGCCGGGCCTCCTCTTTCAGATCTTTGTCTGACTTAGGCATCAGAGGGGTTTTGGCCGGAACCAAGGTCCGGCCCCCCTGACGAGTGCTCTCGTCTACGCAGGAGGGCATCAGATCAACGGGCCGAGGCTTCCCCTCCGCCCCTCGCCGACTACGCAACCACCTGGACGATTGAGGCTTCCCCTCGTCATCCGACCGCCGAGGCCGAGTGCAACCGACCGAGGCCGAGCGTCTCGACCCAGGCCGAGGCTACCCCTCGTCCTGCCAACGGCCGAGGGTCCCGACTCGATCCAGCCGACGTGCTCCACGTCGTCTGCAGATCCGACTCGAGCCTCGACTGCACCGACTCGACTCGCCCGCGGGACCCAAGCGGGCCCCTTGACCACGTTGACCAGGGTTATCCACGGTCAACGCTTTGTAGTGAGAAAACACTCTGAAACATCTGGCGCCGTCTGTGGGAACGAACTGTCCCACGAAGAAACAAACCACATCTACGATGACGCGGCCTCCCCCATCTCGACGAAAGGAGAGCAAGGCCCTGATGCGAGGCGACTGGGCCCGCCATCGTTGGCAAGAATGGGCGCGGGCCCGACGTGAGGAGGGTCGTGAGGAAAGGGCCGGGAGGCCCTCCCCTTCCCCACCGGTCGGGAGACCGAGTGCATCCGTAACGGTGCACAGCTCAGACGTGGCTTTGGTGGTGTCGGTGGTCATAGACACTACCTGGTACGGCGGCTGCTTGTCGACACCGGCAGCTCCTGTGACGTCCTCTTTATGTCAACCCTGGAAAAGATGGGGCGGCGGAAAGAAGACTTACGACCTCGCTCGGGTCCCGTGGTTGGATTCACGGGTCACTCTACCCCCATCATCGGCACGATCCATCTCCCGGTAACGCTCGGAGACGCACCGGACTCGGTGACCCTGGCGGTGGAATTCATCGTATTGGGGATCGGGTCGGAATACAATGGGATCATCGGCCGACCCCTACTCAATGCCGTCGGTGCGGTAGTCTCGACCCTCCATCAGACTATCAAGTTCCGAACGTCGGGTGGGATGGGGCAGGTCGAGGGCGACGCGGGGAGACCGAGTACCTGCTATCAACTGGCGGAGGAAGGTCCCGAGGATCGTCTGGCTGACCGGATGGCCGCGCTCGACTTGAGGAGTGGGCCTAGGCCCGCCCCTGCGGAGGAGCAAGAGCAGATCCCGGTCACGGACACCGAGGGCCGGTTCGTCTCGATCGGGAGAGGGCTGAGCCAGGACCTGAGGGATCAGCTGATCGAATGCCTGGAGGCGAACCTGTACATCTTTGCCTGGTCACCGGAGGACATGCCCGGCGTAGACCCCCAGGTGATCGTCCACCAGATCAACGCCGACCCCAACTTCAAGCCGGTCAGGCAGAAGAAGCGTAACCTGGGCGGCGAGAAGATGAGGGCAGCCTCCAAGGAAGTGGAGCGCCTCCTTGATGCCGGCTTCATACGAGAGGTTTGGTACCCGGAGTGGCTGTCAAACGTGGTGATGGTCAAGAAACCCAACGGGAAGTGGCGAATGTGTGTGGACTTTAGTGACCTCAACAAGGCCTGTCCTAAGGACAACACCCCCTGCCGCGCATCGACCACCTGGTGGACAACGCCTCCGGGTATGAGACGCTTAGCTTCATGGACGCTTACTCCGGGTACAATCAAGTCCAGATGGACCCCCGGGACGAAGAAATGACAGCCTTCACGACGGACCGGGGAACTTACTGTTACAAGAAGATGCCCTTTGGCTTGAAGAACGCAGGGGCCACCTACCAGAGAATGGTCAACAAGGTTTTCAGCTCCCAGATCGGGAGGAACCTGGAAGTATACGTCGACGACATGCTTGTCAAGTCGAGGCGACCAGAAGATCACATCGCTGACCTACGGGAGACCTTCGAGCGGTTGCGGCGACACCACATTCGACTCAACCCCGCGAAGTGCATGTTCGGGGTAAGATCTGGCAAATTCTTGGGATTTATGATAACTAACCGTGGCATTGAAGCTAATCCTGACAAGATCGAGGCGCTGATCAACATGCGTGAGCCGACGAAGATCAAAGAGCTGCAGAGGCTGAACGGGCGCATCGCAGCCTTGGGGCGATTCCTTTCCAAATCAGCGGAAAGATCGCTCCCCTTCTTCAAGGTCCTGAGGAAAGCGATCGCGGAACCTTCAGACAATAGGAAGACGATACTGTGGGACGAAGACTGCACCAGGGCGTTCGGAGACCTCAAAGAGTATCTCCGCAGCCCACCTCTCATGTCCAAACCACGAGAAGGGGAGTCGCTGAGTCTTTACCTGGCGTGCACGGAGGAAGCTGTGAGTTCGGTGCTGATCCGGGAAGACGGTGGGGTGCAGTGGCCGGTATATTACACGAGCCGGATCTTGAAGGGGGCGGAGGTGCGATACTCGCCCATGGAGAAACTGGCGTACGCCCTCGTCCTCTCGGCACGAAGGCTCCGACCCTATTTCCAGGCCCACACCATACTGATCCTGACCGACTCACAACTGGAGCAGAACCTCAAGAGATTCGATCGAATGTGAAGGATGCTAAACTGGGGAGTGGAACTGAGCGAGTTCGACCTCCGATTCAAACCGCGCACGGCCATCAAAGGGCAGGCCCTAGCCGACTTCATCGCCGAGTGCACAACGGAAGGAAATGGCCCCCCGGAGGAAGAAGGCCCGGCGACGGTATTTGCTCAACCCCTGTCCTTTCTTTCGGCTGACCACTTCCAGCCAGGGGATCCAGGAGCGTGGATAGTCCATGTGGATGGGTCGGCCACACAGTCAGGAGGCGGGGCTGGGATTGCAATCCGATCTCCGGAAGGGAACATTGTGGAATACGCGTTGCGGTTCGAGTTCCCAGCCACGAACAACGTGGCGGAATACGAAGCGGTGATCAACGGCCTGAGGCTGGCCCTGGAGCTCGGGGCCGAGTCCGTCCGCCTCCTCAGCGACTCGAAGCTCATTGTCAACCAACTCTTGGGGAGTTACGAGGCACGGGAGGAGGCGATGCAGAGATATCTCCCTGTCGCCAGAGCGGCGATGTCCAAATTCAAGAGTGTGGAAATCTTGCACCTCCCGCGATCGGAGAATGCGCGGGCAGATGCGTTGTCGAAGCTGGCCTCGTCCTCGCCTAAGGAGCTGGGCCGCACCATCTACGTGGAGAACCTGCAGTCCCCCAGCACGGAAGAGCACGAGGTGATGGCAACCGACCAAGAACCCACCTGGATGGACCCGATCATCCGGTACCTCACTCACGGGGAGGTGCCGACCGATGGGGACGAACGCCGAACCCTGGAGAGAAAGGCGCTCCGATACGTGATCCATGATGGGACGCTCTATCAGAGACGCTGGACCAAGACGGATGTCCTTCCATACCTGAAGTGCATCGGACCGCAGGAAGCCGACTACATCCTACGGGAGGTTCACGAAGGGATCTGCGGGAATCACCATGGGGGCAAGATAGTCGCACAGAAGATCTTGAGGCAGGGATACTACTGGCCGACCCTGGCCCAAGATGCAACAAGCTACGTCCAAAAATGCCAAGAATGCCAGAGGTATGCCCACCACATCTCGACTCCCCCGTCAGAGCTCATCCCTATCGTGAGCCCCATCCCCTTTGCGAAATGGGGGCTCGACATCCTCGGACCGTTTAAACCGGGATGAGGACAGCGGAAGCATCTGATTGTGGCGGTGGACTACTTCACCAAGTGGATCGAGGCCGAACCGTTGGCCACCATCACGTGGAAGAAAGCAAAAAAGCTTCGTATGGAATTCCATCATCTCCAGATTCGGAGTGCCACGGGCCATCGTCACAGACAACGGGAAGCAGTTCGACTCCGCAGGGTTTAAAGATTTTTGCGAGGAATGGGGAATCAAGCTTCTCTTCGCCTCTGTAGCACACCCCCAGACCAACAGAATGGCAGAAGCGGCCAACAAGTGCATCATAGAGCCCCTCCGAAAGAAAGTGAAAGACGTCGAAGGGAACTGGCCAGAAGAGCTCCCCGGGATACTCTGGTCATACCGGACAACCCACAAGGAGGCCACTGGCGAGACTCCGTTCATGCTCACCTACGGGGCCGAGGCGGTGGTGCCGGTCGAATTGGGCGAGGAATCTATCCGCCTCAAATACTTTGACAAAGACAGGAACTCGCAGGGTCTGGGGCTCGGTCTGGAGCTCCTCGGCGAGCGACGGGAACAGGCACTGGCCACCATCATCCGCCAGAAGCAGAAGGTGGCCCGATACTACAACGCTCGGGTGCGGGGGAGAAGCTTCCACCTTGGGGACCTGGTCCTCCGGAAAGCGGGCTTCAACACCGATACCGCTCACAAAGGGAAGCTCGCGGCTAGATGGGAGGGGCCCTACAAAGTCGTCGAGGTCCTCGGACCCGCAGCCTACCGACAAGCCAATATGGAGGGGAGGATTCTCACTCACACTTGGAATGCAGAACATTTACGCAAGTACTTTCAATAGATGTACCGTTTCCTATGAAATAAATTTATTTTGAATTCATTCCTTTCCAGATAAAGCAAAAAGATATACAGAGAAGCGCACGAAGAGGCCGAGGGGCATTCCCCTCCCTCATTTTTCTCCGTGGGCACCGGTGGAGCCACTGGCTGGCAGCCCACCAGGGTCTTCCCCCTTACTCCGTTCGACGTCAGGGTACACCCGAAGATCCTCGAAGTTGACCCCCCGAGAGTGGGAACTTCTTTTGGATCTCGGACTGACACCGGGCGAAGCCCTTCTCGAACGCCTCCGATAAGGCGGTCTCAACAAAGGAGGTGGCATACTCCGCCACGGCATCCTGAGCGATCCTGGCCGGATCCTCCTCCTCAAGCCCACGCATCCGGGCCTCTAAGGTCTCGATCTGGTGTTGGTGCTCCGCCCTCTCCTTCTCGATCTCCCGGGATTTCTCGCCAAGTTGGGCAAGGAGGACCCTCACCTGCTCCTCCGCTGCTTCCAGACGATCGGAGAGCTCCAAGGTCTCGGAGGCAGCAGCAGGGTTGGGGATCTGCTCGGCTCCTCCAGATGTGTCGGTGCCTCTCAAAAGCTCGGCGAGACGCGCCTCGGCCTCCGACTTTGTAGTCAGAGCCAAGGCTCTCTCTCGATCCGCCTCCTCCAGGGCAGAGGACAGCTCAGTTACACGGGAATCCAAGGACTGGACCCGTGCTTCCTCTAACTGACCTGCCTCTCCCTCCTCGCCGGGGCTTCAGGGCCTTGCCCGGCATCGGATTTGGCTCTGGGAAGAGCCGCGAATTGGCGCCTCATTGAGAGGCCCACCGAGGACAACTGCACCAAAGCAACGAAGGTAAGGCAGCGAAAGCAACTGGAGAAAAGGGGGACAAGCAGAGACACACAACCTGTTGACC
>CM061131.1:94782348-94807332 GCA_030789695.1 Scilla litardierei
AAACTCCCACGAAATTCTTGTAAGTCTCCAAAATCAGAGACTGTGCAATTGCTTGTGTTTTGAATATAAGAGTAAATTCGTGTCGTTTTCAGTAGAAAAAGATCGTGATGCACTATCGAAAGCTCAGGAACGAAGATTTCGATTGTTTGAGGCCTACAATGCACTCCTTCATCAATTAGAGTGAGCTAGGGTAGCCAGAAACCGAAAAATACTTCAAACCTGCAATTTTGGACAACTGTTGGGCAATTCCAATTTAAATTTCATGGGAATAGAGGAAACAACATCCACATTGCAACGTTCACTCTCCTTTTTTCTTCATATTCCTCCAAAAATCCCACGAATCCATGCGAGTACCAGAAATCAGAGACGAGTGCCATTGTTTGTGTTTTGAATCCAAGAGTAAATTCTTTTAGTTTTTCGGTAGAAAACGATGGTGACGCACTATCGGAAGCTCAGTAACAAATATTTCGATCATTTGAGGCCTAGAACTTCATCCTTCACCCATTAGAGTTAGCTAGGGTAGCCACAAACCAAAAAGTGCTTCGAACATGTTATTTTGAGCAACCATTACGCAATTCCAATTTAAATTTCGTAGGAAAAGGGAAACCTACCACCTCTCCACTTAGAAACAATGTTTGCTCTCCATTTTTCCTCACATTCCTCCAAAACTACCACGAAATCCGTGGGAGTCCCAGAAATCAGAGGCAGGTGCAATTGCTTGTGTTTTAAATCCAAGAGTTAATTCTTGTAGTATTTTGGTAGAAAACGATGGTGACGCTCTATCGGAAGCTCAGAAACGATGGTGACGCACTATTGGTAGAAAGTGTTGCCTAGTAAGTTGTGTAATCAGCCTTGGAAGTTGTTGGCTATTAAATGCCGATGTATGTCATTTTCAATGTTGTATGACTTCTTTAAAAGAGAGTCTTTGTAACTTAGAAGATCATATGAAAAGTCTGAAGTTCAAGTTATTTCAAAACTTGTTGTTATCTTGTTTTCTTTATCTAACTGTGGAATGGTTAGTGGTGAGAAAAGTGAGTTCTTTATCAATTAGGAGGGTGGTCTGGCCTTTAATCTCAATTGTGATGAACTCCATTTCCTGATCTCGAGTGGTGGCACAGTCTTTATCTCAGATCTCTATCCTCCGTTCTATTCTTTAATTCTAAACTCCATACATTCCATTACCCGTCATACATCAACTTGGTATCAGAGCTTAAAATCAAGGTGTTCTTTTGCTGTTATCTTTTCTTTTCCATTCAACCTAATCTCTATTCCATTCTAGCCTAAACACTTTCATAAGCCTGCACATGACCCTTTTCAAGCCTAAAGTATGGAAGAAATTCACAGAAATATGACCCTTGAGCAAGCTCAAAATCTGCGGCGCGATAGAGAGCTTACTGAATTAAGAGGCCGGATTGCAGAAATACACCAAGTCATTGCTCAACTAGGCCTAAGAAGGAATCACTGAAGGAGGAGGAACTCAAGAAGCGCTCATGGCACATCTTCCTTATCTAATTCAGACTCTAATGATGCAAGATCTTCATCTGAATATTCAATTCCTCAAGTTCATCATAGAAGGCCTCCCAAAGATGATTTCAAAGATGTGAAGATAGTTCCACCAGATTTGGATGGAAGTTTGAATCCTGATATATATTTGGAGTGGGTTCATTCTATTAAGCGAATTTTTGAAGCCAAAGGTTATAATGATGAGAAATGCTTCAAGGTTTCATGCATCAAGCTCAAAAGGTATGCATCGATATGGTTTGAGAACCTAAAATTGGAGATGAGTCGAGAAGACAAAAGAAAGCTTAAGTCTTGGATAAAACTGAAAAGACTCATGGATAAAAGATTTATTCTAGAAAAGTTACAAGCAAGATTTGTATCTCAGGTTGCTTCTTTCAAGAAAGAAAGTCTAATTGTTGAAGAGTATATTAGAGAATTTGAGCAGCTCCTTATGAAGAGTGGAATTCAAGAAGAATCTGAACAGAAAATTGTATGATTCCTTGGTGGGTTGAATCTGTATATTGTTGAGAGGGTTGATCTACGGCCTTTTTGGACCTTCGAGGACGTGTGCAAGTTGGCCATGACGATGGAGAGACATGCTAAGTTGAAGAAGACAGCAAGCAAGCCTCCAAGTTTCTTTAAGAGTGATTTCTCTAAAAATGACTCTTCTTCTTCGAGAGCTGATAAGAATAAGGAGAAGGTCAAGAAAACTCCTAAAGAAGTTCAAAAAAAGTTTGATGGGAAGAAATGCTTTAAGAGTCATGGTTTTGGCCATTTCCAGGCTGATTGTCCATATAGAAGAATTATGACACTTAAGGAGATTGAAGAGATTGAGGAAGAAGTTGAAAAGGAAGTGATTTGGAATATTGAATGAAATGCTAATCCTGAAGACGAGATAGTGTTAGAAGCTGACCAAGGTGAACTTCTTATGTTCAGAAGGGTTCTCCATGCAAAGGAAGCACCAAAAGATCAAGGCCAAAGAGAGCAAATATTTTACACTAGGTACACCATCAAGGGCAAAGAATGCAGTCTCATTATAGACAGTGGCAGTTGTGCAAATGTTGCTTCTACAACACTCACTGGAAAAAACTTCAGTTGCCAACTACACCACACCCGCATCCATACAAACTTCACCGGCTTAGCAAGAACAGGGTAACCAAACAAGCTCTTGTTGCTCTTTCCATTGGCAATGTTTATCTTGATCGTACTTTGTGCGATGTGATTCCGATGGATGCTAACCATATATTCTCTTAGGAAGACCGTGGCAGTTTGATAAACAGGTTATTCATGATGGCCACAAAAACACTTATTCTCTTATTGTTGATCAAAAGAAAATCACACTTGCTCCTTTACCGCCTAGTCAGATTTATGTGAATTTACATGGGGTGTGAACCACAAGTGAGAAAACCTCCTACCTATGCCAGGCACAAGTTGAGCATTACTTACTCAATTGCAACACTATTTATGCTTTACTTGTGGTTGAGGCTTCAAAAGGAAGAAATGAAGAACCATTGCATCCTTTGGTGCAACCATTGATTGAGCAATTTCAAGATGTGTTCCCGGATGATCTACCGCATGGTTTGCCTCCAATAAGAGGGATTGAGCATCAAATTGATCTTATACCTGGTGCTCCTTTGCCAAACAGAGCTGCCTATCGGTGTAATCAAGAAGAAACCAAAGAGCTACAAAGGCAGGTGGACGATTTGGTGGCTAGAGGATATGTTCGAGAAAGTATGAGCCCATGTTCTGGTCCAGCTTTGCTTGTTCCAAAGAAGGCGTTACTATGCGCATGTGTGTTGATAGTAGGGCCATAAATAACATCACCATTAAGTATAGATATCCAATTCCTCGCTTTGATGATATGCTTGATGAGTTGCATGGTTCTATTGTCTTCTCAAAGATTGATCTTCGTAGTGGATATCATCAAATCAGAATGAAGGAAGGAGATGAGTGGAAGACATCATTTAAAACTAAAGGTGGATTATATGAATGGAGGGCCATGCCATTTGGACTCTCTAATGCTCCAAGTACTTTCATGAGGATGATGAATGAGGTCCTACGTCCTTTCATCGGTAAGTTTTTCGTCGTATACTTTGATGATATGCTGGTTTATTCTCTAAGAATAGTGAAGATCATTTGAAGCACTTAACAGATGTCTTTTCTGTTTTGAGGCAACAGAAACTTTTTGGAAAGTTGGAAAAATGTTAATTCTTCACTTCTAGTGTTGTTTTCCTTGGATATGTTGTTTCAAATGATGGTATTTCTGCTGATCAACCCAAAGTTGAAGTTGTGAGATCTTAGCTAGTTCCAACTAACGTATCTGAAGTAAGAAGTTTCCATGGCCTTGCATCATTTTGTAGAAGATTCATTAAAGATTTCAGCACTCTATTGGCTCCTATAACTGAATCTATGAAGAAAGGTTCTTTCGAATGAACTAAGGCTGCTCATAATGCCTTTGAATCTATTAAGAAGAACCTTTGTGAAGCTCCAATTTTGGCTTTGCCCAATTTTGATGATCTCTTTGAAGTGGAGTGTGATGCAAGTGGAGTAGGTATTGGGGCCAATTTTGGTGCAATCTCAACGTCTCATAGCTTATTTCAGTGAGAGTTCTGGTGCAATCGCAAATGAATGGCTCCAGGAAGAATTACATCACTTATGATAAGGAGTTCTATGCCATTGTAAAGGCTCTTGATCATTGGATTCATTATCTTTGCCCCAAGAAATTTGTTCTACATTCTGATCATCAAGCACTCAAGTTTATTAATGGACATCACAAGTTGAATCAAATGCATGCTAAATGGGTTGAATTTCTTCAATCCTTCTCATTTTTTTCAAAGCATAAATCTGGAAAACCCAATGTTGTAGCTAATGCATATTCAAGGAGGTATTCTTTTCTATCTATTGTTGAAGCCAAAATTGTTGGTTTTCATTTTATTAAAGCTCTTTACAAGGATGATCAAGAATTTTCTCAATTCTTTGAGGAAGAAAGAGCTTCTCTTTCAGGCCCGTATGTGATTAAAGAAGGTTTTCTTTTCAAGAACAACTAGTTGTGGATTGCCAAAAGTTCAATGCGCGATCTCTTGGTGAAAGAAGCCCATGGTGGAGCTGTTGCTAGTCATTTTGGCATCAACAAGACACTTGACATCTTGCAAGAGCACTTTTATTGGCCTAAGATGGCTGGTGAAGTCCATAATGTTGTTTCAAGGTGCTCTATTTGTCATAAAGCTAAGAGTCAATTTCATCAAGGAATGTATACTCCTCTGCCTGTTCCAAATCAGCCTTGGGAAGATGTGAGCATGGATTTTATTGTGGCGCTACCAAGAACTCAAAGAGGGAAAGATGCGCTATCATGGTAGTTGTTGATCGTTTTTCAAAATGGCTCATTTCATCGCATGCATGAAATCAGATGATACTTCTCATGTTGCTGATCTCCATTTCAAAGAAATTCTCAAGCTTCATGGAGTTCCAAAGACCATTGTAAGTGATAGAGATTCTAAGTTTTTAAGTCATTTTTGGAGATGCTTGTGGAAATTGTAGGGGACAAAGCTCTTGTTTAGTACTACCTACCATCCTCAAACTGATGGGCAAACAGAAGTGACAAATAGAACACTCTCAACTCTTCTCAGAAGTTTGGTGGAAAAAATTATCAAAGATTGGGATAACAAACTTCCCCATGCTGAGTTTGCATACAATAGAGCTCCATCATATGCAATAGGAAAGTCTCCATTGGAAGTGAATTATAGAGCGAACCCTTTTACTCCCATTGATCTGATCCCACTTCATATTGAGTGCTAAGTGAGTTTTGAAGCTGAACAACATGCCAAAGAAATGAAAAAGCTCCATGAACAAGTGAAGACTAGAATTGAAAAGGTGAATAAATTGTACAAGGAAAGGCTAACAACCATCGCAACTCCCTTGAATTAAGCCTGGTGATCTGGTTTGGCTTTTTTTGGATATGGTAAGTATTATAACCAAAAAACCAATATACACAAGCACATGGGCATACCCTTGAAAATAAAGTTAGGGACAGACCCCTAACAATAATAGAAACCTAGACAGCTGGTACAAATATTATCAGTGCCTTA
This sequence comes from Scilla litardierei, assembly GCA_030789695.1. Classification (NCBI taxonomy): domain Eukaryota; kingdom Viridiplantae; phylum Streptophyta; class Magnoliopsida; order Asparagales; family Asparagaceae; genus Scilla; species Scilla litardierei. Next base: position 94,787,934 of record CM061131.1, read on the forward strand.
CAGTAAAACACAACTGAAAAAACCAAAACTAATCAAAAACACTATCAGAAAATCCCCAAGAGCATTGTAGCCCTTTATTCTCAATGGAAACAGCCACCCCTTGTAAGGAATCAACACGAGTACATGCTGAGAATTTGACATACTCAACCATCTGTGATATGCATCTATGTGGCTCATCATACAAGCGAGAATTACGCTCCCTCCAAATAGCAAAAACTGTCGCTGCTAGCATAAGACACATAATTATACCACGAAGAGATGTGGGACTAAATCCATTCACAAGGGCATCCACAGTAGCATTATGACACAATCCAGAATCATAAATAATACGATATCCAAAATTTTCCACAAGACGACCAAGAGGATGCCAATTATCAAACCATAATGAAATACTAAGGCCATCACCGACACGAAACCTTATATGTGTGCAAACAAATGGACGGAGACTCAGAATCTTTCTCCAACTCCAAGAGCAATCGGGCATGTCACCTCCCACATACTCTGTCCCTTTGAAGATAGGAATAAATCCAAGAACACCACACAAAGTCAGTAGGACGAGAACACAATAACCAAAGATGATTCATAATAGTGCCCTTGTTCCAATGCTCCATAATCTTAATTCCCAAACCACCTTCCTCGAAAGGCAAGCAAATAGAATCCCAAAAAACCTTAGCCCCTCCAGACATCAAATCAATAACCTTCCAAAGGAAAGATCGAAGAGTAGAAATAACCTGTCGAATGACTGCCTTCGGAAGGATAAACATGGAAGCCCAATATACATTAATGGAGAACATCACCGACTTAATAAGTTGGAGCTTACCTGCAAATGACAAAGCACAATAAACCCAACTCTGAGCTCTAGCTACAATATGCTCTACTAACACACGGCAATCCGTGGCCTTCAGTTTAGTAGAAATTAAAGAAACCCCAAGATAACGCACATGCAAAGTACCCTCTTTATACCCAAGAATTCCAAGCAAATGCTCTACACTCTGAGAAAACACCCCATATATAAACAAATGGTTCTTTGAATGATTTGGACTAAGACCAGATAATTCTTGAAACTGTCGAATGCAATCTCCAATCTAACAACAGAATCTGATTCTGCTCTACAGAAAATCATAAGATCGTCCGCAAAACACAAATGAGAAATCTCCTCCTTTTCACATCTCCAATGAAATCGAATAGGCCTCTACTCAACCATACGACACATCAAGCCTGAGAAAATCTCCATAGCCAGAACAAACAAATAAGGAGACATAGGATCCCCCTGCCTTAACCCACGACCTCCTGGAAATACCCCTGCAACTCTCCTTTAATGCAAACAACATATCTGGCTATAGAAATACACTCCTGAATCCAACCAACAATCCTACTAGGGAACCCCATCACACGAAGCACAGATCTCATGAAATCCCATCGAGTATAGTCAAAAGCTTTCATAAGATCAACCTTTAGAGCACAACGAGGAGGCCCACCCCTTCGATGATAATTACATAACAATTCTTGAGAAAGCAAGATATTGTCAGTAATCCTCCTCCCCTTAATAAAAGCAGTCTGATAAGGGCCAACAAAGATGATAACACACCTTTAAGTCTATTAGCTATTAGCTTTGAAATACACTTATAAAATATATTGCAACAGGAAATATGCCTAAAATCTTTGACTTGAGAAGGATTAGGAATTTTTCGAACAAGAGCTATAGCCATTGCATTTACCTGTTTCAATAGCTTTCCAGAATAAAAGAAGGACCTTATAGCACAAATCACATCATCACCTACAATGCTCCAACCCTTCTTAAAGAAATTGGAACTAAAACCATCTAGGCTAGGCGCTTTGTTGTCCTTTAAAGAGAAAAGAACATCCTAAATTTCATCATCTGACACCTCCTTAGCTAGCTCATGGCTTTGCAACTCAGAAACTCGCTTAGGCAACACTTTACTAAGGAATTTCTCTTCAACCTCCTCACACCCTTGTTGTGGCCCAAGAAGAGCCTCATAATAAGACAGTATAACATCCCTAACAGCCTCAGGATCATCCACTCTAATGCCTTCCTCCTTTGAAATAGCTCGAATCTTGCTTCTACTGTGATTTTGCTTCAGAGCACGAAAAAAGAAGGAAGAGTTTTGGTCATCAAAATTCAGCCACTGCACACGAGATTTTTGCCTAAGAAATCACTCTTAGACCTAATAGACATATACTCATTAAGGAGCCTTGACTCCTCCAAATGTAAGGTAGAATCAAGTGGGGAAGTGTTTCAGAGTGTTTTCTCACTACAGAAGCGTTGACCGTGGACTACCCGGTCAACGTGGTCAAGGGGCCGACTTGGGTCCCTTGGGTGCGTCGAGCCCGTGCAGACGCGACACGAATCGGAGTTACAGATGACGTGGAGCTCGTCAACTGGGCCGGGTCTGGATCCTCGGCCTCAATGGGGGCTGAGGAGAAGCCTCGGCCCGGTGTGAGATGCTCGGCCTCGGACGGTCGGACGACGAGGGGTAGCCTCGGCGCCTCGTGAGCGGAGGGGAAGCCTCGGCTCGAATGGACGTGCTCGGCCTCGGTCGGTCGGCGTGGGGCGGAGGGGAAGCCTCAGCCCGTGGATCTGACGTACTCCTGAACAGACGAGAACACTCGTCAGGGGGGCCGGACCTTGGTTCCGGCCAAATCCCCTCCGATGCCTAAGTCAGATGATGATCTGAATGAGGAGGCCCGGCGGAGACGGTTCGACTTGAGAGGAGATCGGAACGACGTCTTCCGGCGCGAGCAGGGGAGGAAGGAGATGAAATGGGGGAACTAGGTCGTTGATGGAGTACCTTAGGTTTTAGTTACCTGAGATGCCGTCCTTTGTCCAGTCGTCCTTCTAGCCCTTTTATAGACCTCCCGTCGTGACTGCCCACGACTCACGTCCCTCGTCCGCCCCCAATCGTGCCCCCTCAATCCGCCCCCCTATCGCCGCTCCCTGCGCCATCCCAGCACCTCCCCATAACGACCGTTAAGTGGCAGCGGGCCTGGGGGAACGGTTATCGCTGGAGTGGGCGAGTGACTTGCGCGCTTTCGGGGTTGGGTCGGATCCTCGTTTGGGGGTCCTCTAGGGGGCCTTGTCGAGCGGGCCTGATCTTGCAGACGGGCTTCTGGTCAGGTGGGCTTGGTCCTCCCATGATTTCGCGTAGTGGGCCGCGCCTTTGGGCCCATGCTGTTGGGCCTCCGCAAAATAGACGTATCAATTGCCCCCATCGGTGGGGCCGATCGGCCTTGGCCGGCTCGGTTCGACCGATGTGACTCCTGGGGTTCCAAGTAGTGCGTCAGTCGAGGCGTGGTCATAAATGAAGGTTATGATGAGGGGGGTCGATTGGACTTCCCTTGGCGCCGATTTCGAAACGCCGCCGGCTCTTTGAGGCTTGCCACGCGTTCCTGTCAGGCGTTTCGAATTCGTCCCTGGATCTTGTATATAAGTGGCCCGACTGCGTTGATCCCAACCTCTTCCTCGCTCTTCCCTCTGTTCCTGGCTTTCCACAAACTCGGAGTCTCCCACCGCCTTCGTTTCCTTGTCTTCTCCAAATTAACAAAAAGGTAACTCCTCTCCCATCTTCACATTATGGCTACTCTTAGGATAGGTGGCTCTGGCCAAGGGGCGAGGGATCCTCCTAAGTCCAGGAGCGATGGGCCCCGATCTGTAGGATCCGGTCCCTCCTTGGGGAACCGTTCCCTCCGAGATAGAGGGAAGGGGAAGCTCTTCCCAGATTATGCAGACGATGATGTGGCGTCGGCTGCCGTGCGGCTTAATGTACCTCCGGTTGTCCTTAGAACGTCGTCGAGGACTTCTTTTCCGACGGCTGCTGAGATTCGGGGAAGGTACCTTTGTCACCCGTATGATGTTCGAGTCCCTTTCATTGACGAGCGGAGCTGTCTGCCGAGGAGCAACGAAGTCAGCGTTTATGTCGAGATGTTCCGTCTGGGCCTTCGTTTCCCGCTCCATCCCCTCTTTATCCAAGTCATGGAGTACCTCATGGTGTCCCTTTGCCAGTTTACCCCCTGTTCGGTTGCGGTTCTGACGGGCTTCGTGACGCTCTGCTGCACTCGTGGTCTGGAGCCATCTCTCTCCCTTCTCTTCTATTTTTATCAGATCCAGACGGTCGGTCTAGGGTCATGGCTACACCTCCGAGCCCGCGTGGGGAGGGAATGCCTGATCGGGCCACCCCACTGGGCGGGGGATTGGAGCTCGGATTATGTCTTCATAGTCTTCCCTGAGGATGCTCAGATTTTGACAGGTTGGGGTGGGTCAGGTCGGCCTGGCCGAACGCTAACCCTCTCCGAGGCTGATCGGGTGGCTGTCGCGCTGCTGTCGGCCCTCCCTTTGGAGGCGAAGTCTATATGGCCTTTGCTGGACGACCTACTCCTGAAGGCCGTCTTGTGGTCTCCGGGTAGGCCGCCTTTCTAATCCTGGATTGCCCCGTGGCTTACCCTAATTTCGGTTTCGCTTACAGGAATGGCTGGTCACGAGTTCACCCACAACGTTGATGAGCTGATTCGGCGTGGAGTCGCTCGGAGCCGAGGTAGCACCTCGAGAAGGGCACCTCAGCGGACCGTTGAGGAGGAGTTGCACCGAGCCGAGCCCACCGTGGGCAAGGTGGTGGCTGCACCTCCCGCCTCTTCTTCTGGTAGTCTCCTCCCTGGGGGGTCGCAAGGTCCGGATCCATCCCGCCAGCCCAAGTGGGGGGTAACGACGGGTCCGGTGCAGCTCCTCCTGTGCTTGGTGTGCCCCCTCTTGTCCCCGAAGGTGGAGGTGGCATGAGGCAGAAGCGCTCCCCTTCGGCGCCTGCCGAGCCTCACGGAGGGAAGAGGAGGAAGGAAGGCGTGGATCCCTCCAGTCCGGTGTGCCCCGTGCCCCCGGCGGTGGCCGCCGAGGATCTTCCGGTGGCCCTGACAACCACCCCCGTCGCAGCGTCTCCGCCTCCATTATCGGGAATCGGTACCCTGTTGGCGAGCGGCTCGGCCTCCCTCGGGGTCACCCCCGGGGGTTCGGTGTTTGTCGACTGAGCCCTGGCTCAGCAGTTCGCCGAGGGCTCCGTCCTCCCCTGGGACCGTAGTCTCCTCGAGAGGGTCCCCGCCGACAAGGTGTCAGACTCCTTGGTCTGGTTCCTTCAATAGGTTTGGCTATCCTGTTGTCCTTTTCTTTCCTTCGCTCTCTTCTTGGCTCATGTCTTGTCGTTCAGGGTTCAACGCTTGCTGTTGAGTCGTAGCGTCGAGCTGTCCGTTTGAGGGAGCTGGAGGAGTCCTCTGCGAGGGCCCACGAGCGGGCTGGGGTGGTGGAGGTAGCTGCGGTGGAGGCCCAGATGGAGTCTCGGTAACTCAAGCTCTGGGTGGCTGAGCTAGAGGGACGAGTGGATGACCTCCAGGGAAAGTTGGAGGATGCTCGGCGGTCGGCCGAGGAAGCGGCGGAGCCGTTCCGCCTGGAGAGGGAGGAGTTTCAGAGGGAACTGTCGGATAGGCGTCAGGTGGCGCGGTTCGCGGATGAGGTGGAGAGAGGCGTCGTCGGGACTCTGGGGGAGAGGATCTTTGAGGTCCTCAGGGAGGCCTTCGGTAAATATGAAGACCTTATCGGCCCCCGAATCGTCAAAGTCGTCCAGTCCTCCTTCAGGGATTGCGCGGAGCGCGTCCGGCAAGCCCCTCCGCCTGTCGATCCGCCTCGCTCTGAGCAAGGCGAGGCGCCTGAGGATGCGTCCTCCCGAGCCCGGGTTCCTTAGGTCGTCCTTCCCGGCCGGTCATCCTTGTTTTTATCCTCGAATTTTTTAGCATCCGCTTCGCTTTGGCCCGGCCTACTTGAAATGGATCCCTGACTTCGTAGTCTCCATTGGCTTCTTTACTGGCTCTCTGCTTCGGAGCAAACAATTGCTGATTGCACGGACGTTCGTTTGAGCCAGCGACTTTGTGTTCTTGGTCGACAAGTTTTGCTCTTCCGGCGTTACCCTAGTTTTCGCAGGTGACGGGTTCTGTTGTCCGCCGAGAGCGGATTATTTGTAAGGAGGTTTCTCCACCTCGATTTCCTGTAAATAGGACACACTTTTGTACCTTGGTTAATTGTTGGAAATTAAATTGACTTACTTGAATCTCCCGCGCATTTTGCTTTGTTGCTGCGACCTCGGCTCCTCTGCTGACGGTGGTCGCTCGCCTCCTTTCTCCGGGAGGTTGCCCTTTGAGTGGACAAGTCGGTTGACGTCCGTGATGGCTGGGGGGCTGCCCCCAGTCTTACGAGCAACGGAGTCAGTCAGCGAGGGTGAAGTCCCTCGGCTTAGGACCGGTCGGCGCCTGTGCTGGCTGGGAGGATTGCCCCAAGACTTATGAGCGAAGGAGTCGGTCGGCGAGGGCGAAGCTCCTCGGCTTAGGACCGGTCGGCGTCTGTGCTGGCAGGGGGAATTGCCCCCAGACTTACAAGCGAAGGAGTCGGTCGGCGAGGGCGAAGCTCCTCGGCTTAGGACCAGTCGGCGTCCGCGCTGGCTGGGGGAATTGCCCCCAGACTTACGAGCGGTGGAGTCGGTCAGCGGGGGGAAGCTCCTCGGCTTAGGACCGGTCGGCGTCTGCGCTGGCTGGGGGAATTGCCCCAGACTTACGAGCGACAGAGTCGGTCAGCGAGGGTGATGCTCCTCGGCTTAGGACCGGTTTTGATTGACCCCCCATCCGGTGAGGTGGCGGTCTTCACTCTTATGCACCCTTAGTGAAATGTTGGTTCCGTCGGAGATGAAGAAAAGATAAAAGGAATGCATTTGTACTCTTAAAGGTCCTATTGGACTAGTACATTTGGAGGAAAAAAGGAAATAAAGCTAGACGGAGGGAGGTAAACCTAGATAATCTCCTCCTGACTAAGCTGCGACTGGGGGAGGGGCCTCGCCTGGTCACTCTATGATGCGGAGGGGTCCTTGGACGGTGTTGACCTTCTTCCCTTTATCCGGCTGCATAGAGGTTCCTTCTCCGTGGGTCGGTTCATCAGCTAAGTTCCTTGCGTGCCCTCGGCTCATCAACTTCTCAATGTCCTTCTTTAGGTGCCAGCAGTCTTCAGTGTCGTGGCCGTTGTCCTTATGGTATTTGCAATACTTTTCCCCATTTTCCCCCCCTCTTTTTGTCTTCGGCGGGGGGCGATCAGCGCGCTTTTCCTTCTGTACTTGGGCGAGGACGGCGTCTGGGGTGGCGTCCCTCGTACCCTCTCCTCGCTGCCTGTTTCTCGTCCTCTTCTCGGTCCGGTACCCTTCGGGGCTGCGGCGCTCGCTATCGCCGCGTTTGGTCCCTCGTCTGGCCTTTCCTGCCTCGATGGCCAAGGTCTCCTCAGTCAACATGAAGCGCTCGGCCCTCGCCATGATCCCAGGGAGGTCTTTCGGGGGATCATTATGCAGAGATTTCTTCAAGCCTCTATGACGTAGCCCCTTCTTTAGGGCCGTTTGGACAACAAGGTTGGGAGGGCTGTTTACTTTCAGCCGTTCCGCATTGAAGAGACGCATAAATTGTCGGAGCGGCTCGATCGGGCCCTGCACTATGTTAAACAAGTGTTCAGCATCAGGCATTACCTGTCGTCCTGCCATGAATTGTTTGCAAAACAGCTGGGTGAGTTCCTCAAAGCTGTCAATGGAGCGGCTGGGTAGGCTGCGGTACCAAGTTCTCGCCGCTCCCCTGAGGGTCGAATAAAAGCCCCTGCAGAGCAGGGTATCGTCGGCTCCTTGGAAGGAAATGTCCCCCTCGTAGTCCATCACGTGGTTCCCCGGATCTCCTATCCCGTCATACTGCCCCAGCGCTGGGATCTTGAATCGAGAGGGGACCCGCGCGTCGGTTATTCTCCGTGACAGGGGGCACCGGTCTCCGTGGATGCCTCCGGGGATCCGACACCCGCCTACCTCAGGCTCGTTCGGCTGTGGCGGCGGCACAGGCGCCGGCTGGGTTGGCTCCACGGCCCTCGCCACACTAGGGGTCGGGCTGACCCGGCGTTCCCGGCTCCTCCGGCGGGAGCTTCCACTCCGCCGTGATCGGTCCCTCGAGTGGTGTCGATCGCTTCTTCTGTGGTGGGGTGATCATGGCCGATGAGACGACGCGGTCACCGATTCGTCCTCCGTGCATTCGGTTTCCCTCCAGCTCCTTTCATGATAAGGGGAGGAGGCGCGTGATCTCGCCTGATGGGAGCCGGGCAGTGTGAACCGACGCTCCGTGTTCGGTCTTCGGTTCCCGTGGTCATCGACCACAGCGGATCGTAGGAGCGGGGGGCCCCCGCCCAACGATGGCCGTTGCCCAGCACGTCTCCGTTGGCTGGTGCAGCGCCGATGAGCTGATGTACCGTCGTGACCAACGTCTGGATGTTCGCGTTGGTCTCTTGGGCCAGGGCGCGGAGTTTCCCCTGTGTGGCCAGTTCCGACCCGCCAGTCTCTTCGGTCGAGGGGGCGGGGTGATTGCCATCGGGTGTGCCCTCAAGGTTGCTGTTGGGTGCGCCATTCCCCTCCTCCGGGATGGGGGGCATGCGTCTCTTTCCGTTGCAGGCGCGTGCCATTGCAAGTGTGGTTTGTTTCTTCGTGGGACAGTTCGTTCCCACAGACGGCGCCAGATGTTTTAGAGTGTTTTCTCACTACAGAAGCATTGACCGTGGACTACCCGGTCAACGTGGTCAAGGGGCCGACTTGGGTCCCTTGGGTGCGTCGAGCCCGTGCAGACGCGACACGAATCGGAGTTGCAGATGACGTGGAGCTCGTCAACTGGGCCGGGTCTGGATCCTCGGCCTCAATGGGGGCTGAGGAGAAGCCTCGGCCTGGTGTGAGATGCTCGGCCTCGGACGGTCGGACGACGAGGGGTAGCCTCGGCGCCTCGTGAGCGGAGGGGAAGCCTCGGCTTGGATGGACGTGCTCGGCCTCGGTCGGTCGGCGTGGGGCGGAGGGGATGCCTCAGCCCGTGGATCTGACGTCCTCCTGAACAGACGAGAACACTCGTCAGGGGGGCCGGACCTTGGTTCCGGCCAAATCCCCTCCGATGCCTAAGTCAGATGATGATCTGAATGAGGAGGCCCGGCGGAGACGGTTCGACTCGAGAGGAGATCGGAACGACGTCTTCCGGCGCGAGCGGGGGAGGAAGGAGATGAAATGGGGGAACTAGGTCGTTGATGGAGTACCTTAGGTTTTAGTTACCTGAGATGCCGTCCTTTGTCCAGTCGTCCTTCTAGCCCTTTTATAGACCTCCCGTCGTGACTGCCCATGACTCACGTCCATCGTCCGCCCCCAATCGTGCCCCCTCAATCCGCCCCCCTATCGCCGCTCCCTGCGCCATCCCAATACCTCACCATAACGGCCGTTAAGTGGCAGCGGGCCTGGGGGAACGGTTATCGCTGGAGTGGGCGAGTGACTTGCGCGCTTTCGGGGTCGGGTCGGATCCTCGTTTGGGGGTCCTCTAGGGGGCCTTGTCGAGCGGGCCTGATCTTCCAGACGGGCTTCTGGTCGGGTGGGCTTGGTCCTCCCATGATTTCGCGTAGTGGGCCGCGCCTTTGGGCCCATGCTGTTGGGCCTCCGCAAAATAGACGTATCAGGAAGCTTGTATCAACCGTTGCACCGCCTTTAAAGATTCTTTTGCAACATTAACACGTGAAGAAATCTTAGAAAAGTGCTCCTTATTAAATTCTTTTAAGGCTTTTTTTAACCATCTTCAACTTACGACATAACCTGAACATATGTGTACCTGCAACATGCACCTCCCACACACGAGCAACCAAAGAGAGAAAGTCAGGATGATCTACCAAAAAATCAAAAAAATTGAATGGAATTCTCCTCTTAGGAAGGGGTACTAGAGTAACAATCATAGGACTATGGTCTGAAACTCCAGAAAGTAAGAAAGAAGCACTAACACCTGGAAAAGCACACTCCAAGTGAATATTAGCCAGTACCCGATCAAGCTTTCGAAATATAGGATTGAGAGACTGTCTATTAGACCATGTGTATGCACATCCATCAAATCGAACATCATCCAATCCTACCTGATCAAGACATCTTCCAAAGTCATCCTTCCATGAAGGCCAATCCTCAGAACCACCTACCCCCTCAAGTGGCGTACGTACTGCATTAAAGTCTCCAAGAAGCAACCAAGGATCATCTGAAAAAATAACCCCACAAGAAATCAAGTCAGCTCATAACTCCACACGATTAGTAGGAGAAGTAGAACCATAAACCACGGAGACAACACAACTCCAACTATCATCATTAGTCTTCACCTTACAATGCATAACCTGATCTGTGGCACGAAGAAGAGTAACATGTACATCACAAGGATTCCAACAAACCCACACACGGCCATGAGGAGAAAACTCATAGTTATACAAGAACTGCCAAGAAGGACGAACTTTTCGTGAGACCGTCTCCACATTATGCTCATGCACATGATCCTTCTCGGTAATGGTGAATTGATTACCTTATGGTTTCTTCGAAGGCAATAGAAGACTTTGGCAGGGAGACCCACTATCCCCCTACATCTTCGTTATTGTTATGGACGCCTTCTCACTTCTGGTCGCTAAGACTACTGCTGGTTGTACAATCCACCCTATGAGGCGTACAGGTTCTATTTCCCACCTCCTTTTTGCTGACGACTTGCTAGTCTTTTTCCGGGCTAATTTTTATTCATAAGATGGACTTAAGAGCCCGTTGGAGGAGTTTTCTAATTTAACAAGGTTTCAAATTAATTGGGATAAAAGTATATCTATTTTCAGCAAGGGGACTAAAACTCCTACTAAATTGGCTAGCTCTATGGGCATCAAGCGTGTATCTTCTATTACTACCTATTTGGGATTTCCTCTCTCCACTAATTACCCAAAAGCATCGATATAGCTTGTGGACAAATGTAAGAAGCGGCTTGCAGGCTGGGCATCATCTTTACTTTCTATTTCTCAGCGCATTGAATTGGTAAGGACAGATATATATGGCATGGTATCATTTTGGATGCATGCTTTTCGAATTCCAAAAACAGTCTTACGTGCTATCACATCAGCATGTAGAAAATTTATCTAGGGGGCGGCCATCACTTATGCTTGGAAGGATGTTTGTACACCCAAGGAGGAAGGGGGTGTCGGGCTGCAGCTACTTACAGACCTAAACTTGGCATCTGGGGTTAGAATGACTTGGAGGCTTCTTTCTAATGAAGGTCTATGGGCACAAAACATGCGCCGCAATTATGGGGAAATTAATTCATTCTATGCAGCTAAAAGCAAGGCCACCCAGTCAGGCACTTGGAAATTCATGCTACAATGTAGAAAGATCTCTCAGAAGCCCATTATACGGAAGGTTCAAGATGGCAAATCTACTTTATTCTGGCATGACAACTGGTTGCCCTGTTGGCCGCTTAGAGATATATATGATATTCCACCTAGAGACAGCTACAAATGGTCAGTGATTACTGGTGTGCTTCAAAATGGGTAGAGGATCCGGCCATATTACATTTGAACCCTATTCTTCGGCATATATCACTTCTGCAAGGCTCTGACACTTGGGATTGGGCTCTGGATCGGTTTTCCACTTCCATGACGCTTGGGATGGTACCAGGAGATAAGGTACTATATTCCTTTATTATAGGTTGGTCTGGCACAAGAAGCATATTCCTAAGATGTCGCTTACACTCCTTCGAGCTTTCCAGGGTAAGCTCCTCACCAGATATCATCTTACAAAATGGGCACCAGAAACACCCAATCACTGTGTGCTATACGATGAGGAGGTTACTGAGAACATCAATCATTTATTCTTTGGGTGTAGATATTCTAATTATATTCGGAGTAGGAGTCTACTAAAGTTGGGAATCACATCCCCTATTGATCCTCACTTGCCTGAAGTGGGAAACTACTACCTCACCCACTATGGGAAAAAGATGTTATTAGCCTTCTTGCCAATACTACTCTTGCTGCTATAGTATGGCATATATGGAAAGAGAGGAACAGAAGGATCTTTGAAAAAGTTAAGAAGAGGTCAACCTGTTTGAGGACATTATAGCAGACATCAGACTAGCATTACAGGATCAGGACTGCAATGATTCGGGTGCTGGAGAAGCTATGGCTAATTGGGAATTTAGAGACAAAGGATGATTCAAAAAAATGTATCTTTTTTAAAATTGGTTGCTTTTATTTTTCGCATCTGCAATTTTTGGATTGAGAGAATTAGTTGGGTGAGGATTGATAGTGACGACGTTTGTGCCATATCCTCTCTCTATTTTATCTAATCCACTAGCTCCCTCTTTGACATGTACAGTTTACCACTATATATAGAAAATACTAACACACACACACACACACATATATTAAAACACAACTGTTTTTGAGTTCTAGGGCTGACTAGGACAAGATAAAGAGTGTTTAGGATTTGTTCTTAAAGATTGGAAGGTTGATATGAATTTGAGAAAGTTTTACGAAATAGATTTGATTGGAAAACTCAAAATTTTAAATGGAAGTTGGGAAAATCGAGAAGCATCCAAACCAAATATATTATAGGATCAGAATAATGTTATGATAATGGTCAATCTGTATAGCATTGGAATTGCCTATTATCATTTGTAGATTCGTCTCTGCTATTTATTGCTAGGCGAGTGTCTTTAATCTGACACCAATCTGATGGTATCACGAATGTTCTCATTTTTTCATTTAGCATTTTATAAACACAATGAAAAATCCTTTTTTATGAAATTGCATAAATCACCCTGCATGTTTCCCCCAACTTCTGGCACTTTCTTGCGTAAATCACCATGCATGTTTCCCCCAACTTCTGGCACTTTCTTGCGGCACTGATTATAGAGAATATGCGTAAGTTCAATATTCGACACAAGGTTAGTATTAATGCAATGTAGAAGATGATGATGATGATGATGAAATTCCAGAGAATTGGATATATATTGTAAGCTGAAGATGACGATGATGATGAAATTAGCGATGGAAAATCTTAAATGAGCTGAAGGCACCAACTAAATTTTTTTCGCAAATTTATTGTTCCGCCGCCTAAATTTTTATACGCTAATTTATTGTTCCGTCGGCTAAATTTGTTATGCTAGGCACGGAACGCGTCGAAGGCACTCGCTAAATTTTTTTAAGTCCGCACTGAATTTGTTGTTCTACGTTAATTTGGTGTTCCGTGCCAAAGGCGCCCGTGTCGATTTTGTTGTTCTGCACCGAAAAAGCCCACGCCAAAGACGCATGTGCCGTTAAATAATTTGTTGTTCCGTACTGAAGGTGTCCGCGTCGAATTTGTTATTCTATGCTAATTTGTTGTTTCGCGCTGAAGGCACCCACGCCGAATTTGTTGTTCCACGTCGAAGTCGCATGTGTCAAATTTGTCGTTCCGTACCAAAGGCACCCACGACGAAGTCACCCATGCCGCTAAATTTTTTACGCTAATCTGTTGTTCCGTGCCAAATTTGTTGTTTTTACGCTAATCTGTTGTTCTGTGTCGAAGGCGTCCGCGTCGAATTTGTTGTTCAGCACAGAAGGTGCCCGTACCGTTAAATATTTTTACGTTAATTTGTTGTTGTTTTAAAATTTTTGGGGAATAAAGATTTCGCATGGAAAAATCCTAAATGAACTGCTCCCGTGGGCACAGGTTATGACTAGTGTCTATATTATATATATATATATATATAAAATACAAAATAGGGATGTTATCAAGAGATTTTGGATAAGAGTTAAGAAATTGGGTTTAAATGAGGAATATTATTAAGAGAAATGGATAAGATAAGAGAAATTGGTTAAGATAAGAGAAATTGGATAAGTGAAGAGAAATTGAGTTAGAAATTTTAAGTTTGAAACAAAAAATTTTTTGGGGAAAATTAAATTTTGGGGGGAAACTAAATGATTAAACCGCTGATCAAAATTTTGAAAATCAATAACTTTTGTTTGAAATCTTTGTTCCCCAGCGCAGCCTGTATTTGCTTTCTGCTGCCTAAGAACGAATCCTCTCCCTACATGTGCGAGGAATAAGAAGAAAACCCTAGCCGCTCTCCTGCGCATGATCCCAGCTGAATCCATCTCTTCCTTTTCGATCAACCTCCTCGATCACTTCTATGGATCTCCCGAACCAGCAAAAGAAGTCGCCATCGCTGCCTTCGAGGTACGCAAGAGGGAATTCCATTTGCTACGAGGAGATTGGAGGTTTGCTATGGAAGAGAGTCGCCCTCACTGATGCCCGCGCCGGGTTTGCTATGGAAGAGAGCTTCTATGACGATGATCTGAGCTCTTACCTTTGCCGAAGATCTGGGTCTGGGTCTTCTTCAATCTCTACACAGTTCAAACAAAGGTGCGGATCTCCCCCAATTTTTTTTCTTTTCTCTTCAGTCTATGTCAAAAGTCCCCCCTTTTGCAAGTTCACAGCAAGAAGTTTTCTGTGCTTTCTCTCTCTTTCATAGTTTTTTTATTATTCATTGATCAGTTTCCAGTGTTTATGGCCGATTTTGTGAAACAGTTGGTGTGAACACAAACTGTTTGATGTATTGCCCCATTGAGAAGGTTGATACAATGACCACAAATCAGCAATTTCTATTGATTTTAAAACTTTTCTGGGCTGAAAATGTCATTGTGATGATGTTGTAGGTGCATCGGTTGGCCATGAAGATCCGACAACTAGCTTCTACATGGCCCGTATCAGTCGTTGGTGGAGATTCTGGTATAGATATTTGATGAACTACACAATGGTAGCATGCTGGTGCAGCCACTCATAAAGATGGGATTTAGATGCTAAAATGAGAAATTTGGATCCTTCCATCCACAGCTTTTGCGTTGGGTTTCTACATGTTCATCTGTTTTGGTACCTTACATGCACTTATTGTTCCTTCTCTCTCTGGGTTGGATGTATAGTTGAGCGTACTGTATTCTAAAATGCCCTATTTATAATCTTGAATAAAGCTTTTAACAAGTTGAAATCAGTATGAAACATTGAATTTTAAATCCAGCAAAAATTGAGTGTTGTATTTGTATGGTAGGTAATTCAAAACACTCCAATTTCCAAAATGAGTGCAAATGAGAAGAGCTTGTGCTGAGAACATCAACCATAGAAGAGCTTGTGCTGAGAAGAGCTTGCGCTGGAAGATCATCCACATCCCCCTCATCTGCTGGACTCGCCTCCTCACCCACATCTTCCTCCTCACCCTCATCTGTTGGAGGACATCGGTGAGCTCTTCTCCACAATTTTTTTCATTGAATTTATTTCACCCTCATCCTGTACACACAATCCCATTGCATATCAAACTCTCGGTAACCCTTGGTGAGCGTGTGATAATTAGCGATCTGTTTCTAATTTATAGCTTAGATTTGAAAGTTTTGTTCTGTTTTTCAGTTATGGCAATTGCATGGGGACATCCTCGGTTGTGGAAAGCATACTAGGAACGTATTTTAAACCTAATTTCTCAGGTATATTAGTTGTCTAACCATTGTAATTTCGGTATTGGAATAATTCCAGGCGCACACACAAGGAGTCGTTAAACAGAAGGAATAAGGAATAATTTATCGATGTTTTGAATTTTTTGAGAATGAATTTTGGTTTCTCTGTTCTGAAGCATGTATGTGTGTGTTGGTTGGCAAATTTCTGCCAATGATCTTCAATTTGCCAACTAATTTATCGATGTTAAAGACGTTTGTTGTTAATGCTGATACTTTTGAGGTGTCATTGGTTAAAAGTCCTTTTAGAATGCTGCTAATGCTAATTGACTAACAACTTTTTGGTCCCCAAGCTTGGTTCTAGCAAATTTATTTATATTGGAATATTGGACTATGTTTTTTATGGTAGTTATAGATGCCAAAGCCAGAATCTTACTTTGATCAATTGTATAATGCTAGAATGTTTTTTTTGTTTTTTTGAAAAAAGAATAATGATAGAAAGCCAATAAAGCAACAGAACAAAGCATGCATTCTCTCATGTAATTGCCGTCATAATAGGTTCATAAGCATACTGTTATTATCGATTTGGAGTTTTAATGCTCATTTTTACAGTTTCATGCTCATTTTTATTGTTTCATTTTTAACTGTTAACATTTGCACTCAAAGTGTCTTTTGCACTATCATTTCCACTCATTTGCACTGATGTGATTCAAATTTTAAAATCCAAGTTAAAAGTTGGACAGGTTTAGGCCTGGCAAAAAAATTTGAATATTGATGTGATTCAAATGATATTACACCTGGCAAACAAATAAAAGAAGTTGGACAAGAGAAGTTGAGTGAGTACTTTTTTGTTTGAAGTGAGTGGTATTACTCACGCACTCATTTCAAACAAATTTGGACATGTTAAAATTTTTTAACAGGTTAGCTTTTATTGTTAACTTTGAGTGATATTACTAAAAGTGGCAAACAATTATTAACATGTCCAACATTTTCAAATATATTCAAGCTAACTTTTATTGTTCTGTTTGCCAGGTTTAATATCATTATTCAAATTTTAAAATCCAAGTTAAATTTTTTTTCACCAGGTTTAATATCCCTCAAAATGCAAAAAAATGTACTCTCTCAAAGTCCATTGTCTCTCCGCTAAAAATTGGCTAATTGATTATAACATTTTCGAATACTTTAATGATATGTTTGACAAGTTTAATATCATTTGCACTCATTTGTAACAGGATGATGTGTATGCCAGGTTTAATATCATTTTCAAATACTTTGATGATATGTTTGACAGGTTTAATACTCTAATTGGTTATAAGTTTTAGTGCAAATGAGTGCAAATGATACTTATCACTTGCATCATGATAGTTAACAAATTAGCATCCTGATAGTTAAAATGATACTTATCACTTGCACTCATTTGCACTATCATTTGCACTCATTTGCACTCTCTCATTTTTTACACTGCTAAATACTCCATTTTTTAGTTTCACAGTAAGTTTCAAAATGAGCATTCATGTTTCTCATTTTCTCATTTTTCATGTTTTAGTTACAGGGAGTAAATGAGTTTTAATTGATCATTTTCTATTTTTGGAGTTTTGTTTCTTGGAGTATAATGAGTTTTATTGTGCACATGAGTTTTAGTTTTTGGCGTATAATAAGTTGATAAAAGTAATCATATCAACGTATTTTCTTAAAACTCATTACCTCATTTTTACAGGACAAATCAAATCCTGAAATAATCCTGTAAATACCAAGGGTAAAATGGATTTACTCCCAAGCATTATTAGCCCATTAAAATCATTTTTTCTCAATATTAACCCAACCCCAAGCATTTGATATAACACCAATATTTTCAGTTTAAAAAATCAGTTGAGTCTAGTTTGTGTTGTTATGTTTGTCCAGTTTTTAAATGAGTCTAGTTTGTGTTGGAATAACACCAAGTTGATTTGCATTATTCCAATTTGTGTTTTTCTGGGGTAACAGGATATAAAGTCCAGTTTTTATCATATTTGATGGTGTATCATGATATAAAGTTAAACACTGAAATTTATATCTAGACTTTATATCTGGTCCATTTTTAACATATGGTCCATTGTGTAATAGGATAAAGTCCAGTTTGATGTTAAGTCCAGTTTGATCTTGAATAATCTTAGTGGTTAACATATGTAATTTCAGTTTGTTTGTGCAAAACTAAAATGAACTTCCTCGGTTTGATGTTAAGCCCCCGATATGTTAACCACCCATGTAATTTCAGTGGTTAACCTATGTAATTTCAGTTTGAATAACCCATTCCCGCAATACACCACATGTTAAAAATAATCTTAGTGCAAAACTAAAATGAACGTTATATCTTGATCTTGAATCATACATCATATCCTATTAATTTACTCTTGCTACAAACTATCAAAATTGAGTGAGTGCTTTTTGTTGGTTGTTTATTTCAGGTTGTTTGTAGAAATTTGGACTCATATGCCTGAATGCCAAAACTGAAACATTTCAATCACCAAGAACTCCATCAAACAAAAATTAGAATCATATCATAAATGTTAAACAAAAATTGGGAGCAATTGGCCATATGTGTAGCTGTTAAAAAAATTTGTTAGGTGATTGTTGTCTATAGTTCATTTATATAAATGTAGCTGGTTGCTATTTGTTCAATGATATATAATGAATTTCATCATTCTAGATGTTATAGCAGAATACTATCCACATATTGAAATGCTTGGGGGTTTAATGAAATGTTTATGAATATGTTTATGTGATTGGTATCAATCTGAAGTGTAATCTGGGGTTCAATGAAATAAACTTTATTAACTTGATTTTATGTGCATGTTTATGTGCATAATTATTGCTGCTTATGAATATTTATTTGTCCATCTAAAATTACTACTCCATTTGATATTTGTTTCATTAACAGGGACTCTATTACAGATGTGTTGTAGATTGAACCCAGTGGCATCCAGTGGTTCAAGGGTTTCTTTGCTTGGCAAATTGAAGGAATTTATCAGTAAGAGTCTGATGGGGATCAAGAAATATTTGAAACTATCATGTGGTTCATTTCCTGGAAATGGGACAGTGAATTTGACGAATCAAAAGATTTTGGTCGTGCTGGCATTAGACCAGGCTACATTAAAATTTATGGAACAAGGATTAAGAAGATGAAAACCATAAAAAGACAGTGGATATAATGAGAAAAACAATTGGTTTCCTAATGTTAGAGGGAAAGGCCAATCCAATATGTTTTTGAATGGGAAATGGTCTGCACTTGCTGTTGTGTTGGCTCTTTATGAATGTAAATTATAAGATTTAACCCGTTTGGACTTTAAAAAATTAGTAGGGAGCATTTTGATCTTTCTGGATCCATTTTTTTGGTTGAGTATGCACGCTTGCAATCAGGCTCATTGTGTTCTACCCATCTTTTCTGTGAGAACCACACCATAGAGAAACTATCCTTATGGGGTTAGTTTCTCTTTATGTTTTTAAGAAACCATAAAGAAATTATGTATCTTTTTATTAATTGATATAATTTTTATAGCCTACGTTTGTCTTCTCTTATTTTTTTTTAAGTTGAAAATGGCGATCTACCGGTTCCAACATTCATTTTTGCAGATTTAAAATAGCATGTGGCAATTATCCTACATTTTCTGGAAGATATGGATCTTTTATTAAATGAGATGATTGTTTGGCCAAATTGTCTTCTATTTTTTAGTTAAAGATGGCGATCTCCTGGTTCCAATGAACATTTGAGCGGATTTTTCTGAGCTAGGGCTATTTTCTACATTATCTGTAAGATATGGACCTTTTTATCGAATGATATGATTGTTATTGCCTAATTTTTTTCTTCTCTTATTTTTCAGTTGAAAATGCCCATCTCCCGGTTCAAACGGAAATTTTTGAAGATTTTTCTAGGTTCGGGGCTATTTTTTGAATTTTATGGAAGATATGAATCATTTTATTAAATGATATTATTTTTTGGCCTAACTTTGTCTTCGCTTATTTTTTTAGTTGAAGATGGCACTCTCCCAGTTCCAACAAACATTTTTGCTTATTTTT
>CM061131.1:94807832-94832749 GCA_030789695.1 Scilla litardierei
TCCCGTATGAACTAGTCGGCACTGTGGTTAGCCCCGTATGGACTAATTGACACATTCGAGTTTGATCAAGGCCTTTTGTTACCCTGTATGGGTCATTTGGCAAGTTTGCAATCGACCCAGACCTTCTGTCGAATTGGTCGACCAAAAACACCAAATTGGTCGACCAATTTTTGGTCGCAACTTTCTCCCGGCCAGGGCCTCTGCCCTGGTCGGGGCTTGGCCAGGGGCCGGCCAGGGCCTCTGCCCTGGCCAGCCAGGGGCCTTGGCCCCCTCGGCCAGGGCCTCTGCCCTGGCCGAGGCCGGCCAAGGCCGGCCAGGCCCTGGCCGAGGCCAGGGCATTGGCCCTGGCCTCTGCCAGGGCCGGCCAGCCGGCCCTGGCCCCTGCCAGGGCCGGCCAGGCCCTGGCCGAGGCCAGGGCGCCGGCCCTGGCCTCTGCCAGGGCCGCCTGGCCCTGGCAGTGGCCAGGGCGCCGGCCCTGGCCACTGCCAGGGCCGGCCCTGGCTTGGCCATGGCCGGTCATGGCCAAGGCCATTTGGCATTGGCCGGCCATGGCCCCTTTGGCCATGGCCGGCCACCCCCTTTGAATGGGGTTGCCGCACACACTCCTCCCCCTTGATGGGGTGGTCGCCGGTGGTTATTGGCCGTAGCCAACCCCCTCCGCAAGTGGAGGGGGGGTGCATAGCCTTCATAGCCCATTTGGCCACGGTGTACATGCACCAAATTTCCTCTTACCCGATGGAAATAACTACCATCATCTTCCTCGATGAAGCACCCGTTCGTCGATGAAGCACCCGTTCGTCGAGAAATTAGTTATTTCCTAATGGCCGTGTGCCAAAAAATGGAAAAATAACATACTACGTGAACGGTCGGTTCTTCCCGTCACGGAGAGTTCCTACCATATCCGTAATGATAGGAGACCCTAACGTGAAAAGAACAACCGCTGCGTTCTCTCCGTCACGAAGCGTTCCTACTATATCCGTAATAGTAGGAGACCCATTCGTGAAAAAGACAACGACTCGTTCATAGTTTCGACGGGGCGGAGGTTTGACCGAGGCGAACCCATATGGCTCCGATACCAATGTAGGATCCTGTCCAAAATAGAGTTAGGATCGATAATATGAAGTTTAGACTTACGCTTGCGTATGCGGCACGGTAGTCTACGAACATCGCCTTCGGATTCGCCACGACGGATCGAGTCTTCTCACGAACGGAGTAAGGCTACTAAATCCACAATCTAAATCTCTACTTTAGATTAAGAACTTGGATAGAGGAAGAGAAAGGATTTCTGCAGAGCTTCGCTAGGATGAAGTTGCATGCATGAATTTCATGCAAAAAGGTGTAAGAAATGGCTTACCCTTGGGTCTTATTTATAGCCCCCAAGGTAGTTATTTTAGGGTAAGTTGTTCCTTTGGAACAACTTAATTAAGGTGTACCATGATACATGGAACATTATAAGCTTAAGTTGTACCATATGCATGGTACAACATAAGCTTAAGATATTCCCCCTTTATTAGCCATATGTCGCATGCACTTATGCATATATAATGCGACTTTCCCACTCATCCAGAGATCCTCTCCGCAAGGGAACAGATTCCCTTTGCACACGACTTCGTGTACGCGACGTTCGAGGTCCGTATTCCCTCGTACATCCCCTACAAGGGTGTACAAACGTCTTCCATATCCAACATGTCAGTAAACGGGGGAAATGACGAATTGGTAGTTGTATCCCGGGTGCAATAATGACGTGGATGTCGTCTCTCGGTGGCAACAGTGATGTGTGAAAAGAAAAGCTGGGTAAGTCGTCGCGGGGGCAGAACAGTAGGGACGAAAGCGCAAAAAACGTCGGTGCAGAGCGAAGAAAGAGCGATTTAAAACGTCTAAAAGGGGGGAAGATGAGTGGTATTTTAGTTCCAGGAGAAAAGAATGTAGAATTTGCAAATAAGGGTAATGTGGTGGCCTTTTTTGGTTGGGTTTCACCAAAACAATCAACTCCACACCCAACCACATACCCACGCTTCATATGGCCATCTACTCCCCTACATAATTTGATGCCACGTAGGACAATTCATCTATGATACAAATTAATTTACGATACGAAGAAATTTTATTCCTTACGGAATTATTCCTTATAACATTTAGTACCCTTCAAACTTCTGGTCGATATTCTCGTAAAAAAGGGGAAATGTCTTAAAGAGAAGAAGATTAAAAATTATGAAAAGGCACAATTTGAATTACAGAAGTTTCCATTTACCCTCTAGTCGATATTTTCGTAAGTAATGAATATTTCTGAAAGACGACCATTATAAGTTGATGTTAATCAGAAAAGTAGTCAAAAGCATAACCATTGCAGACAAAGGGTAATTTTATTTGCAAATAGCCTCATTCAAATGTAGGATAATACTATTTTACATGACAGAAGAATAAAATAATGTAGCAATTTAGTTTTTGAAATTTTTTTGATGTTCCAATCTAACCCAAAGGGTAAATAAAAATCGTAATTGCTATTAGTACAGAATCATGAAGTTAGTACAGTAATTTAGTATATTTAGAATAGAAGTAGCATTGCTTGTGAAATATAGTTATGGGCAAAACATTCCAAGATATTGAGTATTACATTGGCAAGATATGAACCAAGGATACAAATCTCAAAAGATATGAAGTATCTCGCTGGGAGAGTACAAGTGTGGATTTTAATTTGGATCGTAAAATAATCCCTCATGATGCAGTAGGGAACTTCCTCATGAAAACATTGTGAAGAGCAAAAGTATCAATCGTAACCCATAATGGAGTTTTAAGTGGATGCACAATAACCTGGAAAATTTATGAAAAAAAATGTGTTATAGAAATGAAGAGAATTATTTGCTAATATTAATAATACAAAATTAAGAAGTTATTTACCGTATTCAGTTGGATGGTTGATGATCTAGGTTTGTGTAACCAATCAAGCTCAGCAAGGACCATCTTCCAATTCTGTAACAAAAATGTTATTATGATGTTAAATAAAAACAATGTATATGGGGAAAAAGTCCCTTTTTTATAAGTTACCTCAGAAAAACATGTTAATCTTGCATCCATATTAGATGTAGCATTTGCTTCTACCGATCTTTTTGCAACTTGCTGAATATTAAAATAAGAGATAGTTACTGATTTTAAATAATCTTAATATGAAAATGATTAATTCTGTAATGTCAAGCGTACCTTATCAAACCAAATTCTCTTATAATCACATTGTGTGACATGTATATTATTGTTTTGAAGCAAAGTAACCTATATGTAAAAAATGATTAATAAAAAATTGCAATCAAGTATATAGGAAAAAAGACTTATTAGTGCTTTACAGTCTTCTGCAAGTAAGGGTCCTTAGCAGCATTCATCTGTATAAAAATACAAATCAATATTCTAAAGGGAAATATAAAAATCATAAAATGAAATGCTATTCATTTAATATTTTATTACATGTACGTAAATAGCAATGCTTGTCCACATTATGCAGCTCGGTATCGTATGCTCCACCTGCATGATAGGCACAAACTGATTTCAAAATTAATTATAAGAATTACTAAACATTTGAAATAAACAAACAGATATGAAGAAAAATTATAGAAACTTACATATAACAGACATCAGAGATATTCATAACAGGATTTCTGGGTTAACAATGTTAACTGTGTTATTTGAACCAGACTGAAGAAGGACACTAACACGGTCAAAAGACGTGCATCTAGAAAGTGCCACATAAAGATGTCCATGACTGAATACTGGGTTACGCAAGTCTAATCCAACAAACTTCACAGATTGTCCTTGAGATTTATTAATTGTCATGGCATAAGTTACACAAATAGGAAACTGTCGTCTTGTCATATGAATAGGTAATTCTGTAGATGATGGTGACAAAGATATTCTTGGAATAAAAACCAAACTACCGGCTCTATCACCATTCAAAATTTGGGCTTCAATCACACGAGATGCGCATCTTACAACAATTAGCCGAGTTTCATTACATAGACCATCTTTTGGTGCAATATTTCGAAGCAAAATAATTGGACAACCAACCTTAAGATCAAGTTTAAATGGGGGCAACCCAGGAGGATCCAAAGAGTTTATGTATTCAGTTGGATATCGGTTTATAATGGAAGGATCAGAATATTCAGATTCAGCCAGTTTGTCTGCAGCCAGATATGTTATCTGGTGTCCAGGATAAATTTGCAATGCAGCAGAATTTATATAGTTAACATCATCATTACGCGCGGAAAGAATTATTCGTTTAGTAAGAAATGCCGGAGTCCCCGTTCCCTCAACATGTAGATGCGGATAAATTCTTAATAATAACTCATTTAAATCCTTGCACCTAAAAATATGGGAGGGAAGCTCAACCACTTCTGTAGGGTTTGTCCTGACCTGATGCATAAGCACAAATTAATTAAGTCAATGGTAAGTTGGGAGAAAAATGACTACTAAAAGCATAAAGCATTCAGACAAATACCTCCAAAATAAATTTTGCAAAATTAGTATTTTCAATGGATGAGTCATACAAACGCATATTCTGATCCAAGTCAAAACTTGTATAGCGCACCATAATGCTGATCGTCTTAATGAGGCTCCAACAATTTCTTCTCGAACCCCCTTAGGTATGACTGGCAAGATTTGTCGGAAATCCCCACCAAGAACAACAGTAATACCACCAAATGCTTTCGTATTATCACAAATATCCTTCAACGATCGATCCACTGTCTCAACACAATGCCGGTGTTGCATAGGAACTTCGTCCCATATTATCAATTTTGCTTTTCTGAATAATTGTGCATGTATGGATTGTTTACTAAAATTACAAATTGAATTATCATGCACATCTAAAGGGATGCGAAATGTTGAATGTGCAGTCCGACCTCTGATTAGTAACAATGATGCAATACCAGATGATGCAACAGTGATAACTATATTTCCTATACTGCGCAACATTGTTGCTACAGCATTGTACAGAAATGTCTTTCCAGTTCCAGCACCGCCGCTTAAGAAAAATGTAGTACCTTGATCACTCCTTATTTTACACCCTTTTCCCGCATGTTTGCATGCCATTTTGATCGCCCAAATTATGTTTTTCACGATATATCGACGATATTGCGATGCTTTTCACGATTTGTTGTTTTTGTCGCACTTCAGGTGATTTGGCGCGATTAGGAGTGATCTCGAGATGCGTGTAATCTAGACGGCCACCGACAACCTCCCCGAGGGGTATTTTGCTATTGGAGAGGAGCGGAAGAAGAATGGACGTCGCCGGAGCGACGAGGAGGCCAAAACGACCAGTTTGGGCATTTTTTGTGTCCCACTCGGCCGAGTGGAGGAGCCACTCGGCCGACCAGCGAGACACTGCTCGGCCGACCCGTTCAGACACGACTTCCATGTGTACTCGGCCGAGCGACGGAGACCACATCGGCCGAGTGACGCTACCACGTCCGCCCGAGTGGCGCCCAGACGAAGGCCCTCAAAAAGACCGAAGTTACTGTTTTTCGGCCATCTGAGCTTCAGAAGACCCACTCGGCCGAGTGGCAAATTCCGTCCGCCCGAGTGAAGTGAAGCCATCGGCCGAGTGACGACAACTCACTCGGCCGAGCCACCCCCGAACTGAAGACCCCTGAAGTCCCCGACTTACTGGAAAATTTACAGGGTTTTCACTCGGCCGAGCGACTTTTGTCACTCGGCCGAGTGCGATGCGCTGCCTGTAGCGAAATTTGCGGAAAACAGGCTGTGCAGGGGCGTTTTGGTCAGGATTTTTGGACGATTTTTGGGGCTATTTAAGCTCTGTTTCTACCCTAGTTTTGAGAGCCTCCTCTCAGATTTTTTGCAGCTTTTTGAATCTACTTTTTAGCTTTATTAATTGTGATTGGTGAAGAGAAAAACTTGGATTTTTGTTGGGTTGATTGAAGATCTACATTGGTTTGCACTTTTCTTCCACAAAAAACTCTATTTTTATTGTTTATATCATTGTTGTGATGAATTCCATTGTCTATTTCTTTGCAAATTATTGTGCTATTGCTATGATTAGTGAGTAGTCTCCACGTCTTGGGGCGTGGGGATGAACCCTGCAAGCCCAATTTCGTACTTGTGTTGAATCGGTAGAAATTGAGCTAGGATTGTTATTAGGGATTAGATTGGGATCGAATCACTACGGATAGCTAGGTATTCACATCAATTGGGATTTGCAAGAGATTGGATCCCAATTCGATAGGAAGCCCTAGAAATCCGAATTGGGTTGGAGTCGGATTTTCGAAGTATCGGTTTGCAAGAGATTGGACCGATGCTAGGATCTCCGGTTGCAATTCCGTGCCGATACCCGTTTGCAAGAGATTGGACGGGTAGGAACTATCCTAATCTAGATTGTGGACCGAGTTTGCAAGAGATTGGGCTCGGTGCGCAATTGGACGATGATGTTGATCCTAATGCTAGCTTCCCTAGGCTAGGGTTTGCAAGAGATTGGACCCAAACCTAGGATAGCTATAGACCGGCAACAGCGCGAGAGCGTGAGCTTGGTTCCACATTTAGTTGCAACTAGTCCATCCGAATTCTCATCCTAGCGATTTCGATACCGGCGAACCACGATTGTGAAATACGGTGAGTAGTGGGGATTCCCCATTCCCTAGGCGTTCTCTATTTGATTTGATATTTCGCACTTTTGTCTGACGATTGTGACAGGATCGCCCAAGGCAATTATCCCTCTAAATAGCCAGGTTGATTAGGAGCAAGCACGGTCATTCGTCCTCCCTGTGTTCGATACTCGCTCGCCGCTACACCGTGCGCTTGCGGTAAAACTACAACCGTCGCCTCGGGACGTGTACGCCGGGGCGCGATCAAGTTTTTGGCGCCGTTGCCGGGGAGGCGATTGCGTTTGATTCTTTTTCACCTAGCTATTTCTTTCTTTTATTTTCCTTTTTTTTTATTTCTTTTACCATTATTCTTTCCTTTGCTATTTTTACCTAACCCTTCCACGGTACTAATCATCTCTTTGAAACTCTATTTTCACTGTGCATGTACACGAGATCTACGGCGGACCCCGAAGCCCTATTATTCGATCCCGAGATCGAACGTACCGCGCGGAGACTCAGAGCGGAAAGGAGACAATATCCGGAAGGGGGGTTTATGACCAACCGGGAAACTCCTGAAGAATTGGCGGCGAGGATGGCGAGAATAGTATCTATTCGCGATAGGCTTCGGCCTAAAACCTCTTCTACTACGTCATCCATCGCCGTGCCGGAGTTGGCGGCCGACAAGAACTTCGAGCTAAAGACGGGATTGGTGGTTTTGATGCAACAAGACCCCTTTCATGGGAACGCTCACGAGAACCCCCACTACCACATCCAATCATTCTTGTCGAAGTGCGCCACTTTCCAAATGCCGGGGGTCCCGATTGATGCCATCAGACTGCGCCTCTTCCCCTTCACGCTAAAGGACAAAGCACTCTATTGGCTGAGGACGCAAGCTGACGGAGTTTTCACCTCTTGGGACGGGTTGGCGGATGCATTCATTGATAAATTCTATCCACCATCCAAGACGGTGAAGATCCGGAGCGCTCTCATGTCCTTCAAGCAAGGACCACACGAGACGCTCTATGAAGCTTGGGAGCGATTTAAGGATTTGCAGCACCAGTGCCCGCACCACAGTATAGAAGATTGGGAGTTAGTGCACAGCTTCTACAACGGTCTCCAACCGGGGACCAAACAAATTATTGATGCCGCGGCGAATGGTGCAATCTTGTCAAAGACTCCCGAGGAAGCTACGGCCCTAATAGAGGAGATGGCCTCTAATAACCAACAATGGGGCGATGAGCGAGGACACTCTACGTCCTCCTTAAAGCCGACTAGCATCTACGAGGCAAAGGCCGTAGCGGAGCTTACGAGCAAATTCGATTCTCTCCACAAGGTGGTGGAGAGATTGGAGAAATTCATCACGGAGCCTCAAGGAAGCCCTTCCACCTCCACGCCGGCAAGCCAAATGAGTGATTGGCAAGACCAATCTCAAGCCATGTATTCGGGAGGAGAGCAAGGAGAAGGATCCTTGGAGCAAGTGCAATATGTTGCGGGGAACCAAGGGTATTGGTCCAATCCGGCCGCAAGAAATCACCCGGGATTCTCCTACGCCAACAATGAAGGAGCTTTGAACCCGCCACAACAACCGCCTAATCAAGCTCGACCACCACCACCCCAACAACAATACTATCCGCCGAGGGGACCTCCACAACAAAACTTCCAACCAAAGCAACAAGTCCCACCTTATAGGCCTCCCGGATACAACCAAGGGTGGAGGAATCAAAACCAAAACCCTCCACAAGCTCCACAAAGATCCGATTTTGAAACTAGAGTGGAGGCGTTCATGGTTGAGCAAAACAAGGTGAATGCTAATTTGAAGGCGGGGCAAGACTCCCTTAGCACCGTAGTGGCTCAAATATCGGAGCAATTGGCATTGCTTAATCGGAACACTCAAAGATTGCCGGCGCAACCGGAGCAAAACCCACGGGGCAACACGGGCCACATCAATGCCGTAGTTGCCGTTACTACTAGAGGCGGGAAGGACACTACCCCCGCCATGATTCCTATTGAGGACCCCGTGGAGGAAAGCGTGGAGCCGGCTGAGCCGGTAGTTGAGATTGAAAAGGAGAAGGAGCCACAAGACAAGGAGAAATCTAGGGCGGAGCTATTAATTGAGGAGAGGCGCTTCATGCCACCGGTCCCATTCCCCCAAAGACTAGCGAAAGCGAAAATGGAGAAAAGGCTAGCGAAATTCCTCGAGTACCTAAGAGGAGTTAGCCTAAATATTCCCTTCCTTGACGCCATCATCGAGATCCCCACATATGCCAAATTCTTGAAGGACTTGATTTCGGGGAGAAAGAGGAAGGAAAAGATCATGCTAGCCGAGGAGGGCTCTTGGTTCACCAAGAGAGAAAAGGAGCCGGCAAAATTTAAAGATCCGGGGAGTTTTCGAATTCCTTGCACGTTGGGCGGCGTGCCTCTTCAAAAGGCGTTGGTCGATCTTGGGGCTAGTGTGAGTCTCATGCCCCTCTCCATGTTCTTAAAGCTTAACACCGGGACAAAGTTGAAACCCACCGATATGCGCATTCAATTAGCCGATGGACGGATAACAAGGCCGGTGGGGATTGCCGAAGACATCCCACTTCAAGTCCCGGGTGGAATATGCTTGCCATGTGACTTCGTCATCATGGACATTAAGGAGGAGGGAGACACCTCATTGATACTTGGGCGCCCATTCCTCGCCACCGCCGGAGTCATCGTCGACGTGCGCGAAGGTACCTTAACCTTAAACGTCGGAAACATCGAGGTAGAACTCCACATTCCCAAGGCAATGAAGCACATGCCTTACCATGAGGAGCTCGATTATATGGACCTCCTTGATGAGGTGATAGAGGAGGCGATTCCTCACTCAATTGGTGCCCTTTTTGATGAAGAATTGGATGAAAGCCTGGATTTAGGCCATGAGGACAATAATGATGATTCCCCCGACTTCTCCGCTGATGAAGATGAAGGCGACGCTGATGTCGCAAGGATTCGAGAGCTTTGCAAGCTCTCGAAATCAAAGTCTCCAAAGAAAGCTCCGCCGGTACGGAAATCGGCATCGCCGGCTAAGCCGTTGACCGGGGCAAATGCTAGCTTGGGGGAGCCTCCCCCCAACACTATTCGAGATAGGAGACCACCGAGGGAGACCGCTACGCCGCCACGTCCAAATCCAAGCGCGCTCCCCGGGAAGTTTGACGGGTGCATCTCATATGCACCAAACATCCCGCATTGATTGAAAATTATAGGGGGTCGAGCTCACGACCTAAAACGAGCGCTTGTCGGGAGGCAACCCGACGGTTTTTGCTTTATTTTCGTTTTTCTTTATTATCGTTTTAGAAATTTTTTTTTTTTTAGTGTTTTGAGTCGATCGCCAAAAATTTTGTGATAACGGGTCCCATTTTTCTTGACAGGAAAGGAGATAGGTAGACCCATCATGAGGAAGATGAATGAGGCGACGAGGAGCGCCCAAAGAAGGCGTTCGACGCCTAGGAGGAGCATGAAATCGACTGGAGGAAGAAAGACGGAGTTTAGAGCCCAAACGAAGACAAACAGCAGAATACAAGGCTCACTCGGCCGAGTATACTAGTCACTCGGCCGAGTCCAGAAGTTCGTTCGGCCGAGCCGCTCACGAACGAGGGAAGTCTGCTGTACCCAACTCTCTGTTTATTTTCTCGATTTCGATATAACTGCTACTCGGCCGAGTACATTTATTCACTCGGCCGAGTAAAACGGATACCCTCCTAGGGCGAGTCTTGCCGAGTAGCTTGGGTCACTCGGCCGAATGGACTTACTCCACTCGGCCGAGGCTGGCAAAGCCACTCGGCCGAAGCGATATCGGGGAGAAAATTTCTATTGCCTCGCTCGGCCGAGTGACCACGTCACTCGGCCGAGTCGTAACTCTCTATTATATAAGTGACGAAGGGGCGCGGATTTCGAAATCTAAAATCCCAAATCCGCCCGCGCCCCTTCGCCTACCCTCGCCCGATCTCGCCTCGTCGCCCAGCGACTCGCCCGCGCCCGCCGCCGCTCGGCCTGCCGTCGCCGGCCGCCCATCGCCGGAGTCCGCCCGAGTCGCCGCCGGCCGCCCCGCCTCCGATCACCTCCGGTTCGCTTATTTTCTCCGTTTTCTCCTCTCCTCGTGTATATTTTGAGGATCCATGTGCTAAACGCCCCCCTAACCCAAATCAATTCCTATACCTATCTGTTATACCCCTATTGCTCCATACATTTTGATTATTACTCGCTGATATCGCTTTTCCATGCGCAGGTTGCTTTTTGGAGCTTAGGGGAGCTCAGGGGAGTTTCTACGGGCTGCTCAGGACTTCGTGGAGGCGCGGACTTCGCACGCTTCCACTACTTAGCACTCGCGGCGTGTTTGGGTAAACTCTTTCCACTCTTGTGCACACGCCGCACTTTTCACTTTTTCGGCGCGCGCTCGGGGCAGATATGCCGCCCCGGACACGGCCGCGGTCGAAGAGAGCTTCCGCCAAGCGGAAGCGGTCGGATGATGCCGGCCCCTCCCACGAGTTGGAGGACTCTCCTCCACCGTCCCCCGCACACCCCGCACAGCCTGCAGGCCCCGCACACCCCGCACAGCCTGCAGCGCACCCACAGCCTGCACAGCCTCTCCCCGCCGATCCACAGCCACCACCACCGGCTCCACTGGTCGGGCCGCTCGGGATTACGTTCCGAGACGACGCACACCGCGCCGTCTTCGAGCGTATCTCCCAGCGCTCGATCGTACCCTCCAGGTTCGCACACCTCGCTGACCTAGGACGCCTGGGGGTACTTGAGGGGATGCTCACGTTGTACGACAACGTGGGCTGGCGAGATTTTTTCCAGGTGTCGGCGGATACTTTTACCCGTCCGACACTTGAGGTTCTGAGTTCTATCGCCCGGACCGATGAGGGATGCTCATTCCGGTTCATGGATCGAGAGTGCCAGGTCACTCTCGATATGATGAGAGCATTTTTCTCTTGGCCCGCAGTCCCCGGAGCCGATCGCGGTTATGGCCCCACACATATCCCTCCACCCTCTTTCGACGCCGGTGCCTTCTGGGCACGTATCACGGGTCTGCACGCCGCCTTTGACCCTAGTAGGGCCAAGGCCTCGGCCATCGTACATCCCTGCCTACGCATTGCCCATCGCCTCATGGTGACTACCTTTTTGGCCAGATATGAGCCGGGGACGATGTCTACGCCAGAGCTTTACATGCTCTATGCGATGACTCGTCCCAGAGCTCTGTCTAGGGATGGAGATGAGCTTGTCCCCGCCGTCGTGATCGATATCGCGGCATGGTACTTAGACCGCATCATTGTATCGGTGGGCGCTCGCTCACCGATATGCTGCGGCGGCCTGATTACCCTGCTGGCTCTTATGACCGGCGAGGACTTCCCCGACGACCTGCGACGCGTTCCGGGCCCCACTTCCTTGTCGATAGACGTTATGGCCCGGATGAAGATGCTGCGTCCGCACGGCGAGCGTCACTGGGTCTGGTTGCACGGCCCCTATGGGGCCGATTACATGATTCTCCCGAGCCCTGCTCGGACCCAGATTGCACCGGCCCACGTAGACTGGCTCCCAGATATGGATGTCCTCATCCCCGCCGCCTACGTGCTCGAGGCCGAGGAGGCCGAGCAGGGCCACGCTGCACACGCTGCCCAGGCTGCTCCCGCAGACCCTGCTGCACGCCCTGCCGAGCCCGCTGCCGCCCCTGTGCACCCTCAGCCCACACCTGTCGTTTCTGCTGCTCCTGACACTTCTGTCCTCACCGCTACCAGTGTCGCGAGTACTTTTGCTGAGCCCACTTCCACCACTGTCACCACTTCCGAGGCTGTCCCCACCACTCCCTCTGCCACCTCTGGCCCTCTGTCCGTGGAGCCCCTTTGCTCCGCATTCCCCGAGCGCCCGCCGACCATAGTCGAGTGCGGAGAGCCCTCGTTCACTTCGGTCGTGGAGACCATGGTTAGCATGATCTCCGCTGGGGTTACACCTTTTGGACCGCACACTTCTGCCCCAGCGGGAGATTCCTCTGTCTCCACCGCCGCCTTATTCTCCGAGAGCGTCGTGGCGTCTGTCCACACGTCTGTGCCACGGACCTCTCTGGCCACCTCGTTGCCTCTTTTGCACGCCTCCTTTTCTGCCGCTGCCTCCACTTCTCGCCAGCCGGTGTCCCGGCCTCACACCGAGGCCAGGCCCACTTTTCCAGGCACGGCCCCTTTTGTCCCATTCCCTGCTGAGCCCGTTACATACTCCACACGCGTACGCCAGCCTCGCCCTGCACAGCCTAGACCGGTGCGTCCCTCTGCACCACCCCCGCCCGACACTGTACTGCAGAGCATACGTGCTCTTGAGGTGGCGGTGAGTGGTCTTAGAGGAGACCTTCGGACCCTGTCCTCCACCGTCTCTACGATGTCTGGACGCTTTGACCTGATCCCTCAGATCCACTACTGCCTGACACAGATCTTAGAGCGTCTCCCGCACGTACCCCCACCCACCCCGCAGGTTCCCACACACACACCCACACACGCTCGACCTGCTTCCACTCCCACGCCCACCCCAGCTCAGCAGCCTACACCACCACCACCACCACCTCCGCCTCAGGACGGAGACGGCGCGGCACCGCCTTCTTAGGCACTCTTGATGCCTTGATCCATTCCTGTCGTTGTGCTGCCCGTCTCTGCTGGGTCCTGATGCCCTTTTGTCCACCCCCTCCCCTCACTTATTCTGGGATTATATTTTTGATCATATCTTTTTGTGCACATCATATCATATCTACTTAGGATTCTCATTTTGATCACATCTATATATATCTTTTTGGGAGAGAGGGAGCGTTTTTTTTGGTGCCGTATTTATTTTCATATCACTCCTGTTTGTGCATGCATCATTCCCGCATCATATTTTCATTTCTTTTTTGTCTTTCTTTTTATTTTTCCATGCATGCATCCTCACTTGCCCCTCACACTTCTTGTCTCTCGGTGTGCCACACTTTGCACATTGAGGACACTGTGCCGTTTAGCTTGGGGGAGTGAGTTCTCACGTTCTTTTTTCGATTTGCCACCTTTATTTTCAGTTTTTCACACCGCTTTTCCCTTTTGCACTCATTTTTTTCGTTATTTTCCTTTTGTTTTGCCATGCATCACGTTTTCCTTACTTTCCTGTGTGCCGCATTGCATAGTTCTATTTTCCTTTTATCTTTACTTCTTCATTATTTTTCATCTCATGCTAGAGATGAATTTTCTGTGATGATGTCTACGTTGAGTTAGCTTATTCTATATGCATGCTATATTTGTCGTGTCTTAGATTTCATTTCTGATATCATATGCTATGACTCGCTTGCATTTAGAAATAGGAGCCCACAATTTTTTCCTCATGAAAATGGATGAAATTTTATTATTAGCTGAGCCTGAATATTCATATGTATGCTATCACAGAAAACACACCAAGATTCACGCATTGAATGCCTATATCTGGAGTACTGACTTCTTTTCCTTTATCACTTCTATATGCATGGATTGTACACTTCACTTCCGGATGATTGAATGATTGTTAGCTATGATATATCTGGATTAGTTAGCTTTTTTGTGATCGAAACTGAGTAGATTAGATTACCCTGCTGAAGTTGTCGTGCATGTCTTATAGAGTGAGCCGAGAGTTATATTTATTTCTTTCTCCACAAATCTTGAACAACATTTCTCTACTTTTAAAATCATTGGTGAATCTCCCCTTAGTGATTCTATTTTATGGCATTTCCCCCGCTATTAATTCCTAGCTCCAAATCTCTTATTCCAAAAAAAAAAAAATATATATATAATAAAAGAGAGAAGAACATTCCCGTATATCGTTATCTCTCTTTGAGTTGGGATCATTGTATATATGATTGTCAAAAAAAAAAAGAGAGAAAAGAGAAAAAAAAAATCCTCAATAAAAGATCCCATCTCGCTTATTTTCTTTCTTTCTTCTTTCTCTTCTTTGCTTTTGGAGCTTTATAAAAATGGGGATGTAAATATTTTTGTGCCACCACGCTTATAGATAAGCTTGGGGGAGGAGATCCATTGATGTGTGAGAGAGCGACTACTTGACATTGCACGACAACCTAGGCTAAGTAATATTCTATACTCGGTGAGATTGTTTCTAGCTTTACGAAATCCAGAAATCTAAGCCTAGCATTCATTTCATGAAACCCATACTTTTCTATTCTCTCTATTCTATGATGTGATACTCTTATACTCCAGATAGAAAGCGTTCAATTGAAAAGTGTGTGATCTGAGACTTGTATACCGCTTTAGATGATTCAGGCGATGTTAATTTTAAAATCATTCCGTTTCTCATGATTATACCGTTGTTCGTGGGTTTTCTATTTTCTACCTGCACTATTCTACTATGATATCAAAATGAGATTCTTTGACATGTATTTCTCACTCGGTGCATGCTATAAGAGTAGGTGAAACCCACGTCCTGAGAAAATGATCTAGCATCCTACTTCTTTCTTTCTTTCTTTCTTTATTCTCGTTTGGTTTTCATTCTTCTTCGTTTTTCATTTTTTTCGTTTTTCGCCGTTTTCGTTTTCCGAATCCACCGGGTTCGCTTTTTACTTATCTTCCTCGAGGACGAGTAAGAGGCAAGCTTGGGGGATTTTGATCACTCCTTATTTTACACCCTTTTCCCGCATGTTTGCATGCCATTTTGATCGCCCAAATTATGTTTTTCACGATATATCGACGATATTGCGATGCTTTTCACGATTTGTTGTTTTTGTCGCACTTCAGGTGATTTGGCGCGATTAGGAGTGATCTCGAGATGCGTGTAATCTAGACGGCCACCGACAACCTCCCCGAGGGGTATTTTGCTATTGGAGAGGAGCGGAAGAAGAATGGACGTCGCCGGAGCGACGAGGAGGCCAAAACGACCAGTTTGGGCATTTTTTGTGTCCCACTCGGCCGAGTGGAGGAGCCACTCGGCCGACCAGCGAGACACTGCTCGGCCGACCCGTTCAGACACGACTTCCATGTGTACTCGGCCGAGCGACGGAGACCACATCGGCCGAGTGACGCTACCATGTCCGCCCGAGTGGCGCCCAGACGAAGGCCCTCAAAAAGACCGAAGTTACTGTTTTTCGGCCATCTGAGCTTCAGAAGACCCACTCGGCCGAGTGGCAAATTCCGTCCGCCCGAGTGAAGTGAAGCCATCGGCCGAGTGACGACAACTCACTCGGCCGAGCCACCCCCGAACTGAAGACCCCTGAAGTCCCCGACTTACTGGAAAATTTACAGGGTTTTCACTCGGCCGAGCGACTTTTGTCACTCGGCCGAGTGCGATGCGCTGCCTGTAGCGAAATTTGCGGAAAACAGGCTGTGCAGGGGCGTTTTGGTCAGGATTTTTGGACGATTTTTGGGGCTATTTAAGCTCTGTTTCTACCCTAGTTTTGAGAGCCTCCTCTCAGATTTTTTGCAGCTTTTTGAATCTACTTTTTAGCTTTATTAATTGTGATTGGTGAAGAGAAAAACTTGGATTTTTGTTGGGTTGATTGAAGATCTACATTGGTTTGCACTTTTCTTCCACAAAAAACTCTATTTTTATTGTTTATATCATTGTTGTGATGAATTCCATTGTCTATTTCTTTGCAAATTATTGTGCTATTGCTATGATTAGTGAGTAGTCTCCACGTCTTGGGGCGTGGGGATGAACCCTGCAAGCCCAATTTCGTACTTGTGTTGAATCGGTAGAAATTGAGCTAGGATTGTTATTAGGGATTAGATTGGGATCGAATCACTACGGATAGCTAGGTATTCACATCAATTGGGATTTGCAAGAGATTGGATCCCAATTCGATAGGAAGCCCTAGAAATCCGAATTGGGTTGGAGTCGGATTTTCGAAGTATCGGTTTGCAAGAGATTGGACCGATGCTAGGATCTCCGGTTGCAATTCCGTGCCGATACCCGTTTGCAAGAGATTGGACGGGTAGGAACTATCCTAATCTAGATTGTGGACCGAGTTTGCAAGAGATTGGGCTCGGTGCGCAATTGGACGATGATGTTGATCCTAATGCTAGCTTCCCTAGGCTAGGGTTTGCAAGAGATTGGACCCAAACCTAGGATAGCTATAGACCGGCAACAGCGCGAGAGCGTGAGCTTGGTTCCACATTTAGTTGCAACTAGTCCATCCGAATTCTCATCCTAGCGATTTCGATACCGGCGAACCACGATTGTGAAATACGGTGAGTAGTGGGGATTCCCCATTCCCTAGGCGTTCTCTATTTGATTTGATATTTCGCACTTTTGTCTGACGATTGTGACAGGATCGCCCAAGGCAATTATCCCTCTAAATAGCCAGGTTGATTAGGAGCAAGCACGGTCATTCGTCCTCCCTGTGTTCGATACCCGCTCGCCGCTACACCGTGCGCTTGCGGTAAAACTACAACCGTCGCCTCGGGACGTGTACGCCGGGGCGCGATCATACCTTTATCCTCAAAAATGGACGAAGTAATTGCTGAATAAGCATTACGTTGTGCATCATTAAGGTAGTCAACATTTTTCACTGCATCCAATTGTTTCGCCGTATTTATAAGTTCTTGATGTTCATGCAACAATCGATTGCCAACTATCGCATTCCAATTTCCAATAGGAAGTGGCAGCGGTGGAAAGTCAGAAAGACACTTTCCATACTCCTCGAGCAATTCATTGATCAGAAATAAGCCGTAATCTTCAAGTTGGCATGGAGATGGTGTAGAAATTGAAAAAAGGATATTAATTTTATGTTGAAGATCGTCACAAATCTGCATTGAGAATTGATTCCATAATGCAAGTGGGTCGATCGGTGAACATTCAATAAGAATAATACTAATGAGTCGTCATAATTGATATCCTGTTTTCATAATTGAAGCTTCGTGTAGACATTGTTTCCATTCTGAATCATCTTCGAGAAAACCTTTTGCAACACATGTTGCTTTGAATGTAGAGTACTCAACATTATTGACAGTGCGTAAATTTTCACATGATGTTGGTCCTCTAATAACTGTTAGTAACAACCGTAAATAGAAGCGTTCACCAGAGTTTGGAGATGCAAAATACATTCTACCAATTGAATATCCAGATTGTCTTGGAGTCCAGACCTTTGTGGATTTATTCCAAACAAACTTTTGAGGAAATTCTTGGTAAGTAAGATCACGTGCTGACTCATGTAAAGCACAACATGTAAAAAATCAGTCAAAGTTGTCTTCTCATTTTTAGCCCTAGACCTTATTGTAGCATGGTCTTCATCTGGATCAAAAATAACACGGTGTTGCCCTGGCAAATGAAGCATCAATCGTTGTACTGATGGTATCTCCTGATGTAAAGGATGTTCAAATAATCGCCAAGCTGCCTCTGGGGGTCCAATATATCTTGCATCAAGATATTGCTGAATCTCATCTACTGCACCCAACACCATTGTGGTTCGATCATGACCTTTATAAATGTACTTATGAATGTATCTGACACATCTTATTCCGGCACAAACTTCAACATTAATATGGCAATTAAATCGTCTAGAAAGATACATGTTGTATGGAACAACATCTCGGTTATCAAACTGATGACCCCTGACAGTATAGATATGTCCAGTATTACGACGACGATATATAGGGTAGCCATCACGATCCATTGTTGTTGAATCTACATAAGTTCGCGGGTACTTTTTAGTACATTTACCATTATCCATACATGAAGAACTTGGATTTCGAGCACCACAAGGACCGTGCACCATACATTTTATAACGGTATCGAATAATTCCGGATCTTGAGTAGGATCAGGAAATTCAGCACAGACAATCTTGTCAACCTGATCACATGTATGGATCTTATCTGGACCATGAAGAAAGAAAAGAGCATGCATGTGTGGAAGCCCACGTTTTTGAAATTCAATGGTGAAGACATGTGCTACCTTCCTTCCGAATACATTTTTAGCATCAATCTCCTTCATTAAAGCCTTTCTTTTTAACTCAAAAACACGGGCAACCAAATCAGGGCGATCGATAGACTTTTGGTAAGGTAGAAGAGCATTAGATATTTCAGGCCAATTAGGATTTGCAGTCATGGTTAGAAATATATCTGGGTGCTGATTATATCGTGTGATAGCCATCGAGTCTTGAAAATTTTCAAACATGTGGCGTGCACTTCCAGTGAAAGATGAAGGAAGTATCATCCTCTGGCCAATTTGGTCACAACTGACATATGCATCAATATCTGCTAGACCATGATAGAGTTCAGAACGGAGTTTTTGCTGATTTAGTTTGATGAAAGTCAAACGATTTTTTTCAGTTGCTACCCAAGCATCAACTATGAACTCTTGGAACAATTTGCCAGCTCGCAAAATTGACGAATACTCAGTATGTCTTTCAAACAGACGGTAGCTATAAAACTCGCACATGGTAAGGCGTCTGTGTGAGGGCTGATTGCGCACGGGATCCCATTGCTTCAACTCTGGTTCCCATCCAAGCTGACCATGAGGAAATAATAAGACATAATGTAATGGCAAATAAGCAGGATGAGCCTCATTGATTTGCATGAGTTGATTATTTCCTCATAGATGTAAAACAATATCTCGCAGTCCGGTAGGTCGATAGCCATCTCCAGGTAAAATAACTGCAATTTCATCTATAGTTGGGAGGTTATAGCGGCGTCGATCTTTTATTGAATTATAATGCAGATATACAGGGAGATCACGACCAGATACATTTGCTTGAATTAAGACAGAATAAGCTTGATGATATAGATGGATGAATGGGTTTATGACGGATAGACAATTTTGAATTAGAAGTAAGACATCTGTTCTCAAGTGAGGATTTATATTACTTCGTAACTCAATAGCAGAAGCAGGATCATATATGTAAAGTTGACAATAACTTGCTGTTTGATTTAGTTGTGGTAGGAGTGATCCTGTTCGATGACGTAATTCTCCATGAATAGTAAAAGATGTAGGACCTCTTCCTGGAATCAATCTTTGCTCCAATGTAGCACCAAGACTGGTAAATGCGTTAGCTGTGTTATATTCCCGAGCATATTTTCGAAATGATTTTGATTGCTCATTGTTACCACCATATAATTCGCGAATTAATGTAGGGGGATCAATAAGAGTATCTAATTTTACTTTTCCTTACAAACAGCATGTTCCAAATAGATGAGTTGTCAAAGTTGACCTTGACAATTGTTCATCCAACCAATGTAAAGCTGAGCAATGAGGGCATGAAATGTTCATTAAGCCAAGAGAATGCCGAACAGACTCCACAGTTGTTGGGGGACGAAGTATATTTGGAATTGACCTACAAAATCTAGTTTAATGTCAAATTACAGTAGTATAAATTAAGTAGTATATATGATCAACAGGATAATAACCTGGGATGAGGTACAGAATCTTGTGCAAAAATAAAACCAGTTATGCTTATTTGTTCTTTTTCTTGTTCTCTCCTTCTGCGTTGAGCAAAGGACCTATCCATAGTAACAACAAAATTTAGTACAATTAGAATAAAGTAGAGTAGAAATGATTTCGTGTTCATGGAAGCAGAGACTATGGTAGATAAAATGGAAAAATGTCCATCATATTGTTCAAAAACATTATCGGTGCGGGAGGCTGAGCCCTCATGCAACTCGTCAAGCAAGGAAGTTGATAATAAAGGTGTTAATTGAGGTATATCGCGTATGCTTGTAGGATGCATAAATCGAGAAACTATTCTTCGGTCTTTATTTTGTTATCCCCCTCTGCGTTGAACTAAAGAACTACCCAAACTAAACCCGAAAATAAGTAAAAGTATAGTACAGTATCTCAAGAATAGCTCATTTTATGTGCAGGCAAGTGTATAATAACATAGATAAACTGGCAGAAGGTTCAGCATCTTGTTCAGAAATTGATGATGAAGGTGGTAATTGAGGTATAGCGAGTAGGTTGTTAGGAGCGGTAACCCGGGAAATGTTTAATTGGTCTTTCTCTCGTTCTCTCCTTTTACGTTGAGCTAAGGAACTGCCCAAAGTAAAACCAAAAATGAAAACAATTAAATTAAAATATCTCAAGAAACATAGATTTTATGTACATGAAATGGGATAATAATGTAGAAAACCTGGCAGAAAGCGGAGCAGCTTGTTCAGAAATAGTATCATTTCGCGAGTCTCATACTTCATGCACACCTTCAAGTAGGGAAGTTGATGATGAAGAGGTTATTTGATGTTTATCTAGTATGTTTTTATGAGTGTTAAATCTAGTAATGTTCCGTTGTTCTTTCTCTCGTTCTCTCCTTCAACGTTGAGCTAGGGATCTAACCAAAGTAAAAACAAAAAGGAATACAATTAAATTAAAGTATCTAAGGAATAGTAGATTTTATGTATAGGCAAGTGGATAATAACATAGATAACCTGGCAGAAGATGGAGCAACTTGTTCAGGAAAAGTATCATTTCGCGAGGCTGAGCCCGCATGCACATCTTCAATTAGGGAAGGCGGTGGTGAAGCTGGTAATATCGGTATATCGAGTGAGATGTTAGGAGGCATAAATCGAGAAACCTTTCTTTGTTCTGTCTCTTGAGCTCTCCTTCGGCGTTGAGCTAAGGAACTACCCAAAGTACAACCGAAACTAAATACAATTAAATTACAATAGGGTAGAATAGTAATTATGTACATGTAAGTGGATTTAAACCTGGCAAATGGTTCACCATCATGTTTATAAATCACAGCAGTGTGTGAGGCCGAGCCTTCGGAACCTTGAAATATGTTTCTATGTTCATGTTCACGATGTCTCCTTTTGCGTTGAGCTAATATGTTTTTTTCTACGAAACTATCAACATATGTCTACATTGAGAGTACATGGTTAGGTTGAGTAATAATAGTAAGTGAAGTATGTATGAAAATGATTTATATTAGCAAATGCCATACCGGACGCATGTCGGTGTGAAGCAAGTGGAAATGATAAAGTATTGCGGATGTTGATATAACGACAACGTCCAACTGATTCAGCTAAAAGTATCATGCAAATTAAAATAACAATACAAATGGTAAATAGTAATCTTAGAACTATGTATGAAAGGAAAAACGTGAAACAAATATATAAAACATGTTTAATGTTGAAAATCATGTGTAATTTCAACATTGTAAAGTTAATCAATAAAATATATTATAGACTCGTTAAACATGATGCTCACGTAAATGATGGTTGTCTTTCGGACATAAGTTTGGAAGACGGAAAGCATTACGTGTGTAATAAGGGTCGGGTTGATATTTAAAATAGGAATGTATCAAGGTAGCTGTATGAATTATATTGTGGGGTGGTCACATCTAGACAATGCTATTAGTAGTAAAGTGGGTGTTGAAATTGAAGGGGTAGGCAGCTGGGGTTTTTTTGGGTTAGCTGGTTGAGGCAAATTGGTCATGTGTGTGAAGTAAGAGATATAATTAAGCAGTGTTTAGTTCATGTATATAATATGTGTATAACATGTGGTATTTAGCATTACTCAGATTCTGCTTGTTAGATTTAAGGGGGCAAATATGAGAATAATATGAGTGCAGACCTAATATATAAGACCAACATGAGTACATGCTAAATATATGTGAAGAAGTTGAGTAACTAATAATATATGAGAAGTCAAATAATATATGGGAAGAATATTAGTACAGGAGTAATAATATGGTAAAATTCTTAAGTTTAAATTACATGATACTCAATTGTACTCATCCAACAGATGTCAACATATATGGAAGAGTCCACATCGTGCCCGTAGGGCATGGCGAAGGTCGATTCCAGGGTGCAAAACCAAGGAGGACAGTCAGTTAACGGGTGTTCCAGGGTGCAAAACCAAGGAGGACAGTCAGTTAACGGGTGTAACTCGTGCCCGTAGGGCACGGTGAAGGTCGATTCCAGGGTGCAAACCCGAGGAGGACAGTCAGTTAATGGGTGAAATGACGTGGTAGTCATCGCCTAGGCGATAGAATGACGTGGAAGTCGTCTCCCGGGGGGCAATATAGATGTGCGAAAAGAAAACATGGGTCGGGCGTCGAATGGGAACAATAGTAGGGACTAAAGCACTAAAAAACGTCGTTGCGAAGTGGCAAAAGTGCGATGAAAAACTCGTAAGTAGGGGATGATGAGTGGTATTTTAGTTGTAGGAAAAAATAATTGCGAACTTGCAAATAAGGGGAAATTTTGAAATTTTGAACCAGACCAGACTCTTGGCAGTGTTTTGATTAGAGATAGACCCTTGTATCTGGTCTTGGCAGTGGTTGGAATTTTTGAAATCTTGAAATCTTGAAATTTTGAAGGAAAAGCAGGAAATTCAGGACCTATTTTGAAATTTTACGGGCAAGGTCCGTGTATTCAGGACCTATTTTAGTTATAAAGCTAATAAGAAAACCATATCCAATTCGTCTAATTTTTTTAATTATATGGACGATAATAGTAGTGACACTATAGCTCCTACCAAAAAATTTTGATTAGATGTTTTGCCCATGCATAATTACAGATTAGGGATTAGGGATTAATAAAGGAACGTATGTAGTATAGAAAGAGATAATCCCTGGAAACAAATAGAAAGAATAAACAGTAGAAAAAAGACAGAGCACAGTTTAGCATTAGGGACAGGGCATAGGGTATGTAGTATAGAAAGAAGGAAACAGTAGCAGTAGACAGAATCAAACTTGGGAACAGAAATATTAAAAAACCGGTTTATAATGGTTTACCAACAGGAAGACTGCTTCAATTTTACGTGACTGTTTCAAAATGAGTACAGAAGTCTGCTGAACAATCTATTTAGAAATACCCAAAAGCGCCTATTTTAAAGGCAGATAGAAATTGAAGAGCGTAAAAGTTCAAACGCGCATAAAATTGAAGCAGATTATTAGTTTCACAACAAATTTGCACTGAATTTCCTAAATTGTTTAATTTTTAAAAAGTTAAGATTGGAATGGTCAGGATATATGTTAGCAAGGTCATTAGTGGATTCTCTTAGCAAGCCTCTTGTACTATTGAATCGAGAAATTGGGTTGTTACAAATTAAGAGGTTTTTTTGGCATTTTGATTAAAATCTTCCTCTACGTTTGAACTTGTCCAAAGTACAGAAAGTTTCGAAATGACTGAACAGAATTGATTTTTTTTCCTTTTGGTTGCGTCATGCAAGCTTTATTTGGTTTGAAATTCTTTATTTCCTCTGTGCCTTGCTCGAATTGGTCAATGGGGTTTTGGTATTAAAATTTGAGAAAGAAGGAAAAAGACACAGATCCGAAAAGAGACAGATCACAGTTGGGCATTAGAAAAGAAGTAAAAATTAGCAAAGAGACAGAACCAGTTTCTGATAATAGTTTTATTACGTTAGACAGTGATTAAAATTGGGTCAATTAGCACTGCCGAACGTAAAATTTTAGTTTCAATGGAAAGAGACATAGAAATTAAAATTGGGTCAATTAGCACCAAGGGGTATGTGGTCATTGTTTTTAGAACTTGATGCATGGACTGTGAATAAAAATTCTCCTCCATAGAATTGATCTAATTTCTGTTAAAAATAAAACTTGCTCTGGCTGTGGTAATAAAATCGGTTCAGTCCTCCATAGAACTGAACCAGTTTTTATTGAACCAATTTCCTACAATTGATAAGAAAATTCAATTCTGGGTAATTAAGATAGCAAATTAAGGAAAGTTAATGAAATTAAGGAAAGAAAGGCCATACCGTTAGAATGTTAGGAAAGTTATTAAGAGAGTAGTTATTAAGGAAGATTAAGATAGCAAAAATTAAGGAAATTAAGAGTTTTTTTTGGAGTAAGTTATGGGTAATTAAGATAGCAGTTATTAAGGGAAATTAAGATAGCAGTAAGTTTTTGATACAAAACCTGTTAGTAAGTAAGGAAAGTTATTAAGATAGCAGTTAGAAAGGAAAATTAAGATAGCTAAAATTAAGGAAATTAAGAGCAAATTTTAATTTTTTGTAGCAATTTCTGGGTAATTAAGATAGCAGTTAGTAAGGGAAATTAAGATAGCAGTTAGTTTTGGATACAAAACCTGTAGGTTCAATACCTACAAACAAAAAAACATAAATTTTCAATCTTTATGTTGAGGAAAATGTAGGTCACCTATTCTTCGA
Source organism: Scilla litardierei (assembly GCA_030789695.1). NCBI lineage: Eukaryota > Viridiplantae > Streptophyta > Magnoliopsida > Asparagales > Asparagaceae > Scilla > Scilla litardierei. Next base: position 94,832,484 of record CM061131.1, read on the forward strand.
ATGCGGCTACTCTCGTTACATTTTGATGAGAGCATTGTTTATCAAAAATTCTTCCCTTTTCATAAACTTGTTTGGTTTCGCAATCATATACCTAAGATGTCCTTAACGCTCCTTCGAGCTTTCAGAGGGAAATTGCTCACCAGAAATTTACTTCGAAAATGGGATATGAACTCCCCTTCTAACTGTGTTCTGTGTGCTGACAATGTTGAGGAAAATGTAGGTCACCTATTCTTCGAATGCGGCTACTCTCGTTACATTTTGATGAG
>CM061131.1:94833249-94848249 GCA_030789695.1 Scilla litardierei
AATCCGGTTCACGCCGCGTCGGCACAGACTCGATACACCCGAGGGACCCGAGTCGGCCCCTTGACCACGTTGACCGGGTAGTCCACGGTCAACGCTGTTGTAGTGAGAAAACACTCTGAAACAAGTTGGAACAGGTAAATCGCCATCTTCACCTAAAAAAATAAGAAAAGAAAATGTAGGCTATAAAAATTATCTCATTTAATTAAAAGATACATATATTCCATAAAATGTAAAAAAAGTACCGAGCTCAGAAAAATCCGCAAAAATAGCAATTGGAACCAAGAGATCGCCAACTTCAACGAAAAAATAAGAGAAAGCAAAATTAGGCCAAAAATCAAATCATTTAATAAAAAGATCCATATATTACAGAAAATTTAGAAAATAGCCCCGAGGTCAGAATAATCCACAAAAATGTCTGTTGGAACAGAGAGATCGCCATCTTCAACTAAAAAAACGAGAAGACAAAATTAGGCCAAAAAAATCAAATCATTTAATAAAAAAGAAAATCTTACAAAAAATGTAGAAAATAGTCTCAAGCAAAGAAAAGTCTGCAAAAATGTCCGGTGGAACTGGTAGATCGCCATCTTCACTGTAAAAAATAAGATAAGAAAAATGTAGGCTAAAAAATCATCTCATTTAATAAAAAGATTCTTATATCCGATAAAATGTAGAAAATAGCACCGAGCTCAGAAAAATCGATAAAAATATCATTTGGAACCGAGAGATCGCCATCTTCCGCTGAAAAATAAGAGAAAACAAAATTTGGATAAACATCATATCATTTAATAAAAATATCAATATCTTACAGAAAATGTAGAAAAATAGTCCCAATCAAAGTCCGTAAAAATGTCCGTTGGAACCAGTAGATCGCCATCTTCACCTGAAAAATAAGAGAAGAAAAATGTAGGCTATAAAAATCATCTCATTTAATAAAAGATACATATATTCCATAAAATGTAGAAATAGCACCGAGCTCAGAAAAATCCGCAAAAATATCAGTTAAAACCGGGAGATCGCAATCTTCAACTGAAAAATAAAAGAATGCAAAATTAGGCCAAAAATCAAATTATTTAATAAAAATATTCATATCTTTCAGAAAATTTAGAAAAATAGCCCCGAGGTCAGGATAATCTGCAAAAATGCCTGTTGGAACCCAAAAAATCCGCAAAAATGTCTGTTGGAACTGGGGAGATCGCCATCTTCAGCTGAAAAATAAGAGAAGACAAAATTTTGTTATAAAATCATATCATTTAATATAAAGATCCATATCTTATAGATAATGTAGAAAATAGCCCGGAGCTCAAAAAATCCGCACAAATATAAGTTAGAACAGGAAGATCGCCATCTTCAACTAAAAAAAGAAGACAAAATTCGGCCAAAAAATCATATCATTTAATTAAAATATCCATATCTTCCAAAAAAAGTTAGAAAAATAGTTCCAAGTTAAGAAAAATCTGCAAAAATGTCTGTTGGAACGGGTAGATCGCCATCTTCAACTAAAAAATAAGAGAAGACAAATGTAGGCTATAAAAATCAAATCATTTATTTAAAAGATATTTTTCTTTAATAAAATATAGAAAATAGCACTGAGCTCATAAAAATCCGCAAAAATGTTTGTTGGAATCGAGAGATCACCTTCTTCAACTGAAAAATAAGAGAAGACAAAGTTCGGCCAAAAACCATATCATTTAATAGAAAATACAAATATTTCAGAAAATTTAGAAAATAGCTCCGAGGTCAGAATAATACGTGAAAATGTCCGTTGGAACAGTGAGATCGCCATCTTCAACTGAAAAATAAGAGAAGACAAAATTAGACCATAAAAATCATACCATTTATTATAAAGATCTATATCTTCCTGAATATGTAGAAAATAGCATGGAGCTCAGAAAAATCCGCAAAATTTTTCGTTGAACCGATGCCATCTTCAAATTAAAAATAAGAGCAGACAAAATTGAGCTATAAAAATCATATCATTTAATATAAAGACTCATATCTTACAGAAATTGTAGAAAATATCTCGCAGCTCAGAAAAATCCGTAAAATGTTAGTTGGAACCGGGAGATAGTCATCTTCATTGAAAAAAATAGTGAAGACAAAACTGGGCAAAGAAATCATCTCATTTCATAAAAAGATCCATATCTTTCAGAAAATTTAGAAAAACAAACTCAAGCTAAGAAAAATCCGCAAAAATATCCATTGGAACGGGGAGATCGTCATCTTCAACTGAATAAATAAGAGAAGACAAACGTAGGCTATAAAAATCATATCATTTATAAAAATTTATAAAATAGAACCAGGCTTATAAAAATCCCTAAAAATATCCGTTGGAACATGGAGATCGCCATCTTCAATTGAAAAATAAGAGAAGACAAAATTAGGCCAAAAATCATATCATTTAATAAAAAGATCTATATCTTCCAGAAAATTTAGAAAATAGTCACTTGGTCAGAAGAATATGCAAAATGTCCATTAGAAACGAAAAGTCGCTATCTTCAATTGAAAAATATAAGAAGAAAAAATTATGCCAAAAAATCATATCATTTAATAAGTAGATCCATAACTTCTAGAAAATGTAGAAAAATTGTTCTGAGCTCAAAAATCTGCAAAAATGTCATTTGGAACCAGGAGATCGTTATCTTCAACTGAAAAATAAGAGATGACAAAATTAGGCCAAAAAATCGTATCATTTCATTAAAAGATACATATCTTCCAGAAAATGTAGAAAAATAGTCTCAAGTTAAGGAAAATATGTGAAAATATCCATTGAAACCAGGAGATCGCCATCTTTAACTAAAAAAATAAGAGAATACAAACGTAGGCTACAAAAATCATAGTATTTAATAAAAAGTTCTATATCTTCCATAAAATGTAGAAAATAGCACCGAGCTCAAAAAAATCCGCAAAAATGTCCGTTGGAATGGAGAGATCGCCATCTTCAACTAAAAAATAAGAAAAGAAAAAATTAGGATATAAAAACATTTCATGTAATATAAAGATATTTATCTTCAAGAAAGTATACAAAAAAGCGTCGAGCTCAGAAAAATCCGCAAAAATGTCTGTTTACGGGTGTTTTCTCACCACTGACTCGTTGACCGACAACTAGACGGTCAACGTGGTCAAGGGATCGGTTGGGATCCCTTGGTTACGCCGACCGCACGTGCTCTCAGCGTGGTTAGGCAATGGATCCGCGGTTGAGCAAACGCTTCGGTAGAGCGTTGGTCTTTGGTTGGCGTGGAGACGAGGGGAAGCCTGGTTCTAGGTTGAGTGCTCGGCCTCGGCTGGACGAGCGTCGAGGGGAAGCCTCGGCACCTTGCTCGGTCTTGATGGGCGACGACGCCCGCTAGCGACAAACGGGTTTGTTCCTTACCGAGTCGTAGCCTCGGCGCCTCGGTTCAGCTCCTTCCTGGACAGACGAAGAAACTCGTCAGGGGGGCCAGACCTTGGTTCCGGCCAAGTCCCCTTCGATGCCTAAGTCAAAACGGATCTGTGTAGTGCACGGCGGGATCGGTACGGCTCAAGAGGAGGCCAGCACACGTATACTCAGACCGAGCTATGGCAGTGGAGACAATGGGAAAAAGCAAGTTCTAGTTAATGGAATACCTCCATTGTAGGTGCCAAGGATTCGATCTCCCTCCCGGTTGCTCCTCCTATCCCTTTATAGGGTTTGGCCCACGATTGCCCCTAATCCAGTCCCATGACCACCTCCCACTCACGTCCCCGTGATCTGCCTTCATCAAGGCACCTACGCACATCGTGGGGGGGGAGTAATTAGTGGGCTCCTTAATGGTCATTAAAGTTTCGTGCTTTCAGGGGGACGGTTATCTCTGGAGAGCGTGAGCTAATCGTGCGTCTTCTGGGCCGGGGCCAGTCCGACTTTGAGTCCTTTTGCGGGTGACGTGCGTTTATATTTCATATATTTACGCACGTTTTCTTCCGTGTTTTTCCGTATTTTACCGCCGTCTTATATTCGTTTTCTCGTGTTTTCTTGTGTTTTCTTGTTGTCTTTCACTTTTCCGTGTTTTTTGTATTTTGCAGGAATTTTCCAGCATTTGGGACATAAAACGACGATATCATGAGTCCCCGGAGCAACGGGAGGAGTCACGCGTGATCCAGGGGGTCAAACGACGAAGATCGTATCTTTCAGCCCCTCACCCGACCGGTTGGTCACTTCCAACCGATCGGGTGATGCACGCGTGCACCACCTGGACATAAGTTGGAGCGGCCAAGAAGTCACCCGGTCAGTTCAGTGACCGGTTCAAACGCCCCAATTCTCGGGAATTTGGAGCTGAATTCCAACCGATCGGGTGACATCTCACCCGATCGGTTCATCTGTAGCCGATTCCTCCGATCGACGACTCGGTCACGCCACCCGCTCTCCACTGCGCCCGGTTGAAGCTCCCGAAGGCGACGGCCGAAGCAACAAGCTGCTCACCCGATCGGTTGACATTTCAACCGATCGGGTGGCCTTTTCGTCCTCTTTCGCGCACCGCTGCTCATTCATTGAAGATCTGCTATAATTTCAGAAGGATTTTGGGTGATCTCTTATTTTTCTAGCGTCGGCATCATCGTTAGCTTTCCAACGATAGGTCGCATGCCCAAATCCGATTTTTCTAGATTTTTCTGGAATTTTCTAAGCGCAGCTATGTGCTGAAATTGGCTGCTGTCTGAAATTTCACTTCAACCGATCGGTTGGGAGTCCAACCGATCGGTTGAAGTCAATTTCAGCAGTTTCGTGCTCTCTGTTTATTCCACCCGATCGGGTGAGTTTTCACCCGATCGGGTGGGCCTTTTTTGACAGTTCTGAACCCGACCCAAGAGGGTTTTTGAGGGGTTTATAAATAGAGATTGGGGGCACGACTTGGGGAGGTTCTTCTTGAGTTTTTAGGGCTTTTTCAGCCCCTTTGCTAGGGGGCTTAGGGTAGATTAGATTAGGTCTTTGCTCAATAAATCTTGTACCGGATTGTTGGATTCGAATCAAGATAAGTATTTTTCTTCTCTCATTTTCTATTGTATTGTGTTGTTTTCATTTTGCTCAATGGTGAATGTTTGTATGTTATTTGCTTTGCTTGTTTTTATGTTTCTCACCATGGAGTAGTGTTGATGAACCCTAATACGGGTTAGGGTAGGATTGTTGCTTGGAAATTTACATTTGACTTGATTGCATGGTATGTGTTCGATGAAATGTGTCAATGGGGATTTCTAGCAATCTGGGTCCAATTCGTATGGCAACACACTAGATGTGTTGGGGATTGGGGTCCGGTGCTTGTCCTGTCAAGATCCGCTTCGATGTATTGCTAGAAATCACATTTGACCTATTTGGCCATTAGGGTTACGCGGGGGTGTTTCATTGTCATTGGCGGGAGAAAGACCGCCTCTGACCGTCGAGCCAAGGGGGAATAAACTTGGCGGTTGACTCCCTAGCCATAGCTCACGCCCCGAGCGTTGACATCGAGTCCTCGCGCGCGGGAGCAGCTTGGACGAATTGTTGGGAGATATCATTGTGGCCTTAATGCTCCCGGTTGCGGAAGGTGTTAATGGACATGGGAATGCCCACCGTCCGGAACCGGGTAGGCCTAGCGTGCTTGGCACCGACCGGGATATCGGGCCATGGACGCTAGGTACCACCTTTTGGGGCAATGTCTCACCCTGGGTCAAGTCAAATGCCAAGTGTCATGAGTGCTCTAGCCCGTGTTAGCGGGGATTCATTTCGTGTCTTTTTATTTCTTCTCTATATTTCTACACTTCACCCATATCATCCGCGTAGCAAGCACACGACCTAGGCGAGGCTAGTAGCCACTCAAGCCATCCACCTCCCTGAGTTCGATAAACCCGCACCCTACACTAACCGTGCACTTGCGGTAAAACGACACCGCGCCCATGCCGTAAACGGGGCGCCGGTCAGGTTTTTGGCGCCGTTGCTGGGGAGGCGTTCGGTTTGATATATTAGCTTAGCTTGGGTTCGTTAGACTACGCATAAAAACACAAAAAAATTTCTTTTTCTTTTTTTTAAAAAAATATATATATTCAATAACCAAGAAATTTTTCCCCCACTATTATATTATCTTTTTGTTATTCTCTTGTACTATTGACGCTCCTCTCTAGTTTTCTTATTTTTGTTGTCCAGGTATCTTTGATATTACCATGTGGAGATCAAATTTCGATGATCAGATGGGAGGATACGATCCTTATCCAGTTGTGGTTTGTGAGACTTGTGGGATGGCGGGGCACGTGTATTATGATTGCCCATTTACGCTTGAGAGCCTTCCCCCGCTCCAAGGCCAAACATTCCCACAACCTTAGCCCAAACACCTCCCATCCATTTCCTCAACCTTATACCCCTCCACAAACACAAGAAGAATTAAGCCTCGTGTCTCTCCTTGAAAGTGCCATGTTTAACCAAGGCCAAATATTACAAAACTTGATGGTACCAATCACCGAGCCGACACCGAGGAGAGGGGATGAAGGAGAGGATATACCCACCTTCATGGTTGAGACCACCATGCCATCGGCCACCATATACACATCTCATGCCGATGCCCCAATTTTCCCACACTACCACTTGGATGACGAAGCATTTTTTGATGATGATAGTGAGGATGGGGAGATTTTTCTAGGATCTGTGGGAGAGACTTTTCATCTTTATCTGGATACCACATATGAGTCCTATGAGAGCACCGAGGAGACCACAGAGCTTATGCATACCGGCGAGGAGGATGTGCGTGAGGACGATGACACCACGACCACATACGAGTGGTCCGCTCCACATCCACCTCCAGAGCCATCTCTGTCACAGCTTCCTCCTTGGTCGGTGGTCAACCATGAGAATGTCATTCAGGACATCGGGCAGATGGTGGAGTATGAGCATATCATCGAGGAGGACGTGCATGAGGGCTTGGATACGATGGTCCACTCCATGGAGCCCGAGTCACATCTACCTTTACCGTCGCTCTCCACTTCTTCTGCGGCTGAGCATCTACTTGAGCATATTGCCCCTATTCAGAGAGATTTTCATACTCACTCTCACTCCACTTTTGAGTCTCGCCTTTCACTTCCTATTTCTTTAGACTCTTATATATTTGACACACCATATCTCTCGCAGGACACATGATCTATCTCCCTTGAGGTATGCTGCGGTGTGTCACCACCTGGAGAGCCACTTCTCATGGAAAGCGAGGATTTGGTCGTCACTAGTACAGAGGATAGCGACCCATTCTCAGGGAGTATTCGTCAACCGTTTACTATTCTTCCATCTCATGTTGACGATTATCTCTGGGATACATTTATTTTGGGAAATAATTTCTTGCCATGGACTAATGCACCTCGTCCTTTTCAGGTCACATGTGGACACCTACGAGGGATGCTTGGAGGTGCATTGCTTGGGTCCATTGGCACTCGTGGCACGGCGCTTCTGGCGGAGCCACAGAAGGAGCAGTTAGAGCAGCTACCTGCCCCACTTCAGATCTTGGATCCGCCTATGCTCAGGTGTATCCTAATCCAGTAGTGTAAAAATTTACCGCTTTCTAGTTTAGATTTGAATAATCTCGTCTCCTCTCATTAGCGAGGGGAGCGTATCTAGGATTTGCTTTTGCATCTTAATAACCCTTCATGTCGTGCCCTTCTATCATTTCACCCCACATCCTCTTCCGAGGAGAACGAGCAGACTGTCTCTTCTGCATTCTGATTTCTTTCTTTTCCGATTTTCCCCTAGCATATTTCTGCATCACATTGATCATATCATTTTGCTAGCATTGTCATGTTCAGCTTGGGAGAAATCGACTTTTGTGTGCATGTTTTCGTGTGTCGTTGTCGTGTGTTTGTGTCTTTGAGTCCCTCGTCGTGTTTTATATCTCTTATTTGAGTGTTTCTTTTTCTTTATTTTTTTTAGTTTCGTTCATATGTTTTTCATGTTTTTCACTTTTTGTGTCGGTGCGCACCCCCCCCCCCATTTTCTTTGCCCTCCCGTATAAACTATTATTGCATTGAGGGCAATGCAAGTTTCAGCTTGGGGGAGTCACACTTCATGCGTCATTTGTGTCGTTTTTCTTCGTTTTTGAGTCGTTTTCCATCGTGGTTTTCTTTTTCTTCTCATCTTTTGTTCTCTCTCTCCTAGAGATGACCCCATATGATGAATTGCCACAAAATCACACACACACCTAGCATGGCATCGATAATCACATTCACTAACCCTAGGATATCGAGTCCTCTTGCATTTCATGCATCGCGGGTCCACTTAGCTTTTTGTGAGTCGTGTGTCGTGACTAGCTTATTGTGTGCTTCTACTTTGTGATGTTGATTTAATACCTATCCTTGGTTGACCCCTAGATTATCATGCTTCGATTTGAATATGCGGTATTTGCTTCTACTGTCTGCTTCTATATGCATGTTATATGTTTATATCGTATGTTTCAATTCGCATGTGTCGGGATTCCACAAACAAGGACTAGGATAACCCATTTAGCCTATGCTCTGATTAGCAAGAAATATCTCCTTTGCCCAAGTATTTAGAATCCGATTTCATTTTTTATTTTACTTGGTGCAAATCCCCTCGTCGTGTACCGTTCTCCCACTTGGGAGAGTACACATGTATATATCCCAATACCCAAAAATCCAAAAAAAAGGAGAAAAGAAAAGAAAAGAAAAAAAAGAATAGAAAATATGTGTAGCCAAAAATCCAAAAAAAATACAAATACCCAATACCCAAAAATTCCCGTGTGAATATTTTTTCCTACTTGCCGAGAATAAAGGGAAGGCGAGAATTTGCACCAAGTGTTCTACTCCACATCATCTCAACCCCCATCGTTTTCAAAAACACTTGGCATAGGGACCTTCTAGCGATTATCTAGGCTATAGTGTGGTGATTTCCTTGTCCCTAGCTGTGGAGTCCCCGATGCATGATACGCTTCGATTCTCGATCTATTCTCATGCATGCTTGAGCTATATATTCACCGCTTAATTCGAATCGAATCGATATTTGGGTCATTTCTTGGATTTGTGTATATCGAGCTTTATTACACAATGTAGATAGTGACACCGTCTGCTAGCACACGACCACACTCACTCGCGCTTCATCGCGTGGGCCCACGACACTTGTTTGGACTCACATTCCTTGGTTTAGTGTTGTGTTTTGTCGTATGCTTGCTTCGTGTGGCGTGTTTGATTTTGTTGGCCCTTACGGGCGATTTAGGATTTAGAGTTATCTTTTTCTCTCTTTCTCCCTATTTTCTCCCACCGAGCTCCTACTCTCACTCGTCTTCCTCGAGGACGAGGAAGAGTTCAGCTTGGGGGATTTTGACGTGCGTTTATATTTCATATATTTACGCACGTTTTCTTCCGTGTTTTTCCATATTTTACCGCCGTCTTATATTCGTTTTCTCGTGTTTTCTTGTGTTTTCTTGTTGTCTTTCACTTTTCCGTGTTTTTTGTATTTTTCAGGAATTTTCCAGCATTTGGGACATAAAACGACGATATCATGAGTCCCCGGAGCAACTGGAGGAGTCACGCGTGATCCAGGGGGTCAAACGACGAAGATCGTATCTTTCAGCCCTTCACCCGACCGGTTGGTCACTTCCAACCGATCGGGTGATGCACGCATGCACCACCCGGACATAAGTTGGAGCGGCCAAGAAGTCACCCGGTCGGTTCAGTGACCAGTTCAAACACCCCAATTCTCGGGAATTTGGAGCTGAATTCCAACCGATCAGGTGACATCTCACCCGATCGGTTCATCTGTAGCCGATTCCTCCGATCGACGACCCGGTCACGCCACCCGCTCTCCACTGCACCCGGTTGAAGCTCCCGAAGGCGACGGCCGAAGCAACAAGCTGCTCACCCGATCGGTTGACATTTCAACCGATCGGGTGGCCTTTTCGTCCCCTTTCACGCACCGCTGCTCATTCATTGAAGATCTGCTATCATTCCAGAAGGATTTTGGGTGATCTCTTATTTTTCTAGTGTCGGTATCGTCGTTAGCTTTCCAACGATAGGTCGCATGCCCAAATCCAATTTTTCTAGATTTTTCTAGAATTTTCTAAGCGCAGCTATGTGCTGAAATTGGCTGCTGTCTGAAATTTCACTTCAACCGATCAGTCGGGAGTCCAACCGATCGGTTGAAGTCAATTTTAGCAGTTTCGTGCTCTCTGTTTATTCCACCCGATCGGGTGAGTTTTCACCCGATCGGGTGGGCCTTTTTTGACAGTTCTGAACCCGGCCCAAGAGGGTTTTTGAGGGGTTTATAAATAGAGATTGGGGGCACGACTTGGGGAGGTTCTTCTTGAGTTTTTAGGGCTTTTTCAGCCCCTTTGCTAGGGGGCTTAGGGTAGATTAGATTAGGTCTTTGCTCAATAAATCTTGTACCGGATTGTTGGATTCGAATCAAGATAAGTATTTTTCTTCTCTCATTTTCTATTGTATTGTGTTGTTTTCATTTTGCTCAATGGTGAATGTTTGTATGTTATTTGCTTTGCTTGTTTTTATGTTTCTCACCATGGAGTAGTGTTGATGAACCCTAATATGGGTTAGGGTAGAATTGATGCTTGGAAATTTACATTTGACTTGATTGCATGGTATGTGTTCGATGAAATGTGTCAATGGGGATTTCTAGCAATCTGAGTCCAATTCGTATGGCAACACACTAGATGTGTTGGGGATTGGGGTCCGGTGCTTGTCCTGTCAAGATCCGCTTCGATGTATTGCTAGAAATCACATTTGACCTATTTGGCCATTAGGGTTACACGGGGGTGTTTCATTGTCATTGGCGGGAGAAAGACCGCCTCTGACCGTCGAGCCAAGGGGGAATAAACTTGGCGGTTGACTCCCTAGCCATAGCTCACGCCCCGAGCGTTGACATCGAGTCCTCGCGCGTGGGAGCGGCTTGGACGAAGTGTTGGGAGATATCATTGTGGCCTTAATGCTCCCGGTTGCAGAAGGTGTTAATGGACATGGGAATGCCCACCGTCCGGAACCGGGTAGGCCTAGCGTGCTTGGCACCGACCGGAATATCGGGCCATGGACGCTAGGTACCACCTTTTGGTGCAATGTCTCACCCTGGGTCAAGTCAAATGCCAAGTGTCATGAGTGCTCTAGCCCGTGTTAGCGGGGATTCATTTCGTGTCTTTTTATTTCTTCTCTATATTTCTACACTTCACCCATATCATCCGCGTAGCTAGCACACGACCTAGGCGAGGCTAGTAGCCACTCAAGCCATCCACCTCCCTGAGTTCGATAAACCTGCACCCTACACTAACCGTGCACTTGCGGTAAAACGACACCGCGCCCATGCCGTAAACGGGGCGCCGGTCAGCGGGCCTCGTCAGGCAGGCCTAATTCCATTCATGGGCTTCCCTCTCTAGGCTTGGGCTTGTGTCTCTTGCTCTTGGGCTTCTCCAAAATAGTCGTATCAATTGCTCCCATTGTCCGAGCCGTTCGGGCTCTGCCGGTTCGGTTCGGGCGAAGTGACTCTTGAGGATTTTGAAACTCGGCGATGAAGGGGTGGAGAGGGAACCGAAGCCTGAACCGAAAGCTCTGTACATACATCCCGATTTCCTGAGGACTAGGGAAGCAGATCTGCTCGTGGATTTCCGGAGCCCGGGCAGAGCATGGGGGAAGAAGATAACTGGTACGCAGATCCCCAATTGAGATGACACAAACAGACGAAGGCCACTCCAGCATCTCGGGAGGCACCCCAGAGAGAACTCCCCCATGGCAGCGCACCACTGGGACGGGTCCACGAGTCAGGCCAGGATCAGCAGCATCTTCCGGGCAACCCGAACCAGCGGCAGAAGATGACGACATGAATCAGAGCTTGAGCAGGACCCAGTTCGGTGAAGAGAGAAGGAAGGGGGGATGGCGATTGGAAAAGAAATACCCTCATCCGATGGACGACGGCCTCCTTTTATATATCGTCCCCCTGAAACTATCCCTCGCGTTGCAGTAACGAACGCACGTGAGCACGTGGCAGCATCTGGAGGCCGATGTCGCTTCGAATTACGCATCAAGAGAAGTTCAAATGGGCCACGTCATAATGGCCTCTATTTAATGGATTGGCCTCAACTGACGCGTCGGTCTTGTAGGGTGTCCTTATGCCAATTCTGCCCCAATGCCATTGGATGCATTGTTGGGTTTGTCGTTCTCTGCGTGCTGAAGGGGGTCGATCCGTCTTTCCGACTCTTCGCCAAATTCTTCCGTCCAAGTCACCATCAGTCAGGGGCCTGGCTATACATCAGTGCCTGGCCAAAGAAAATCCTGGTGCTAGGGCTACCAAGCTCTTTGAAGCATTGAAAGGGGGAATACGTCTTCGTCGGCTTTCCATCGGAGGTGGATTTCCCAGCCTGCTGGGGGTCGCAAGCACGCTGGTTCTCGAGCTAGGCAATCCCACTGACACCGAGCTCGAGGTGGTTGACACCTTGTTGGCGGTCCCTGTAAGGGATCAGAGGATCGACGTTCTCTTCTCCGACCTTAATCTGCGGAAGACCTGTGTCCCGTATGTGAGTTTTGCTTAGGCCCGACGCTCGGAGGAGTAGATGTCTGAGGCCCATCCGACCGGTTCTGACCCCTCCTTCTGCCTCCTTGTACAGATGGGTTCGTCTAAGGTTCTTCTCCAGCCTCTCCCCTAGTCACGGTCCCGGATCCCAACCTGCGGAGAAGGGATCACGTTTTGGAGGTTCGGAAGAAACAGCGGGTCGGGTCTTCCGGTGTAGGTTCCAAGAGATCAAGGGGGAAGTTCCGCCTTCTCCCTTGGTGGATGCCTGATCACTCCTTATTTTACACTTTTTTTCCCGCATGTTTGCATACCATTTAGATCGCCCAAATTATGTTTTTCACGATATATCGACGATATTGCGATGCTTTTCACGATTTGTTGTTTTTGTCGTATTTCAGGTGATTTGGAGCGATTTGGAGTGATCTCGAGATGCGCTTACTCCAGAGGGTCACCGACGACCTCCCCAAGGGGTATTTTGCTGTTGGAGTGGAGCAGAAGAAGAAAGGACGTCGCAGGAGCGAAGAGGAGGCCAAAACAAGCTGTTTGGGCATTTTTGGTGTCCCACTCGGCCGAGTGGAGGAGTCACTCGGCCGACCAGCGAGACACCACTCGGCCGACCGGATCAGATACGTTTCATACGTGCACTCGGCCGAGCGACGGAGACCACATCGGCCGAGTGACGAGATCCCGTCCGCCCGAGTGGCGCCCAGACGAAGCCATTCAAAAATCGCCAACTTACTGTTTTTCGGCTGCCTGAGCTTCAGAAGACCCACTCGGCCGAGTGGATAATCCCGACCGCTCGAGTACCAAGAAGCCATCGGCCGAGTGACGACAACTCACTCGGTCGAGCCACCCCCGAAGTGAAGACCCCTGAAGATCAAGACTTACTGGAAGTTTACAGGGTTTCTCACTCGACCGAGCGACTTTTGTCACTCGGCCGAGTGCGACGCGCTGCCTGTAGCGAAAATTGCGGATTCCAGGCTGCGCAGGGGTATTTTGGTCACAGTTTTTGGACGATTTTGGGGGGTATTTAACCCCTGTTTTTACCCTAGTTTAGGAGAGCTTTTTCTCTTAGATTTTTGCAGCTTTTTAGATTAACTTTTTAGCTTTATTCTTGTGATTGGAGAGGAGACAAAAGTTGATTTTTGTTGGATTATTTGAAGAACTCCATTGGTTTGTGTCTCTCTCTCCTAAAAATTCTATTTTTATTGCTTATCTCAATATTGTGATGAATTCTCTTGTTTATTTCATTGATTATTTTTGTGTTTGTGCTATGAATTGTGAGTAGTCTCCACGTCTTGGGGCGTGGGGATGAACCCTACAAGCCCAATTTCATATTTGTGATGAATTGGTAGAAATTTTGCTAGAATTGTTATTAGGGATTAGTTTGGGAGCGATTTACTACGGATAGCTAGGAGTTCATACCGATTGGGATTTGCAAGAGATTAGATCCCAATTCGATAGGAAACCCTAGAAATCCGAATTGGGTTGGAATCGAATTTCCGAAGTATCGGTTTGCAAGAGATTGGACCGATACTAGGGTTTCTGGTTGCAATTCCGTGCCGATACCCGTTTGCAAGAGATTGGACGGGTAGGAACTATCCCAACCTAGGTCGTGGGCCGAGTTTGCAAGAGATTGGGCTCGGTGCACGATTGAACGATGATGTTGATCCTAATGCTAGCTTCCCTAGGCTAGGGTTTGCAAGAGATTGGACCCGAACCTAGGATAGCTATAGACCGGCAACAGCGCGAGAGCGTGAGCTTGGTTCTACATTCAGTTGCAACTAGTTCATCCAAAATCTTATTCTAGCAATTTTGATACCGATGAATCACATTGACGAGATACGGTGAGTAGCGGGAATTCCCCATTCCCTAGACGTTCTTTATTTGATTTGATATTTCCGTACTTTGTCTGACGATTGTGACAGGATCGCCAAAGGCAAATTTCTCTCTTTTCTCTTCTTAATAGCCAGGTTGATTGGAGCAAGCACGGTCATTCGTCCTCCATGTGTTCGATAACCCGCTCGCCGCTATACCGTGCGCTTGCGGTAAAACTACAACCGTTCTTTGGGTTACATTCCGGAGCGATCAAGTTTTTGGCGCCGTTGTCGGGGAGGCGATTGCGTTTGATCTTACCACCCTAGCTATTTCTTTTATTATTATTATTATTATTTTATTTCTTTATTTTTACCTAACCCTTCCACGGTACTAATCATTTCTTTGAAACTCTGTTTTCTCGGTGCATGTACACGAGATCTACGGCAGACCCTGAAGCTATATTATTTGATCCCGAGATCGAACGTACCGCGCGGAGAATTAGAGCGGAGAGGAGACAAGATCGGGAAGGGAGGTTTATGACCAACCCGGAAACTGCAGACCAATTAGCGGCAAGAATGGCGAGGATAATTTCTATTCGAGATAGGCTTCGGCCTAAGACCTCTTCTACGACCTCATCCATTGCCATGCCGGAGTTGGCGGCTGACAAGAACTTTGAGCTGAAGACTGGACTAGTGGTTCTG
>CM061131.1:94848749-94878765 GCA_030789695.1 Scilla litardierei
GGGGTGGGTGTGGGAGTGGAAGCAGGCTGAGTGTGTGTGGGAGTGTGGGTGGGAACCTGCTGGGTGGGTCCGGGTACGCGGGGGAGACGCTCCAGGACCTGGGTAAGGCAGTAGTGAATCTGCGGGAGCAGGTCAAAGCGGCCAGCCATCGTGGAGACGGTGGAGGACATGGTCCTAAGGTCGCCTCCAAGGCCACTCACCGCCCCCTCGAGAGCACGTATGCTCTGAAGTACAGTGTCGGGGGAGGTGGTGCAGAGGGACGCACCGGTCTGTGCTGTGCAGGTCGGGGCTGGCGTACTCGGGTCGCGTAGGTGATGGGCTCAGCAGGGAAGGGAACGAAAGGTGCTGCGCTCGCAAATGTGGGCCTGGCCTCAGTGTGAGGCCGGGGCACCGGCTGGTGAGAAGTGGAGGCAGCAGCAGTGAAAGAAGAGTACAAAGGTGGCAGTGAGGCGGCCAGAGAGGTCGGTGGCACAGAAGTGTGGACAGACGCCACGACACTCTCGAAAAATACAGCAGCGGTGGAGACAGAGGCGGAGACTACGGGCTCTACGGCAGTGGTAAAAGAGGGCTCTCCGCAATCAACTATAGTCGGCTGGCGCTCGGGTGGGGCATAGGAAACGGGCTCGGCAGACAGAGGGCCAATGGTGGTGGTGACAGGTGTGGAGGTAGTGGAGGTGGGCTCAGCTAGGGTACTCCCGACACCGACAGAGGTGGGGACAGAGGTGTCTGGAGCAGCAGAAATATCTGGGATCGGCTGAGGGGCCACGGGGTCAACAGGTGCAGCGGGCTCGGCAGGTGCAACAGGGTCTGCGGGGGCAGCGTGGGCCTGCTCGGCCTCCTCGGCCTCGAGCACGTAAGCGGCTGGGATGAGAACATCCATCGCAGGGAGCCAGTCCACATGGGCCGGTGCAATCTGAGTCCGAGCAGGGCTCGGAAGAATCATGTAATCGGCACCGTAAGGGCCGTGCAGCCAGACCCAGTGTCGCTCACCGTGCGGACGAAGCATCTTCATCCGGGCCATAACATCAATCGACAGAGAAGTGGGGCCCGGTGCTCGTCGCAGGTCGTCAGGGAAGTCCTCGCCGGTCATAAGGGCGAGCAAGGTGATCAGACCGCCGCAGCATATCGGTGAGCGAGCGCCCACCGATACGATGATGCGGTCCAAAAACCATGCCGCGACATCAATCACGACGGCGGGGACCAGCTCATCACCATCCCTAGATAGAGCTCTGGGCCGTGTCATCGCGTAGAGCATGTAGAGCTCTGGCGTGGACATCGTACCCGGCTCATATCTGGCCAAAAAGGTCGTCGCCATAAGGCGCTGAGCTATACGGAGGCAGGGATGGACAATGGCCGAGGCCTTGGCCCTACTAGGGTCAAAGGCAGCGTGGAGACCCGTAATCCGGGCCCAGAAGGCGCCGGCGTCGAAGGAAGGTGGGGGAATATGGGTGGGGGCGTAACCTCGATCGGCCCCGGGGATGTCGGGCCACGAGAAGAAAGCTCTCATCATACCGAGAGTGACCTGGCACTCCCGGTCCATGAACCGAAACGAGCATCCCTCGTCGGTCCGGGCGATCGAACTAAGAACCTCAAGTGTCGGGCGGATAAACGTGTCCGCCGACGCCTGGAAGAAATCTCGCCAGCCCACGTTGTCGTACAACGTGAGCATCCCCTCTAGTACCCCCAGGCGTCCTAGGTCTGCAAGGTGTGCAAACCTGGAGGGTACGATCGAGCGCTGGGACATACGCTCGAAAGCGACGCGGTGTGCGTCGTTCCGGAACGTGATCCCCAGCGGCCTGATAAGTGGAGCCGGAGGTGGTGGCTGTGGAGCGGCAGGGAGCGGCTGTGCGGGGTGTATGGGCTGTGCGGGCTCTGCAGGGTGTGCGGGGTGTGCGGGGCCTGCAGGCTGTGCTGGGTGTATGGGGTGTGGTGTAGAAGGCGGAGGAGAGTCCTCCAACTCGTGGGAGGGGCCGGCATCATCCGACCGCTTCCGCTTGGCGGAAGCTCTCTTCGACCGCGGCCGTGTCCGGGGCGGCATATGGGCCCCGAGCGCGTGCCGAAAAGCGTAAAAAGTGCGGCGTGCGTAAAATAAAGGAAAGAGTATGCCACGACACGCCGCGAGTGCAAAGCAATGGAAGCGTGCGAAGACGACGCCTCCACGCAGCCCAAATCAGTCCCGAGAAGCTCCCCTGGGCTCCCCTAAGCTCCTAAAAATGACCTGCGCATGAAATGGAGATATCAGCGGATAATATTCAAAACGTATGGGGCATTAGGGATATAATAGATAGAAATAGAAAGTAATTTGGGTTTGGGGTTCGTTAAGCACATGGATCCTCGAAAAACACACAAAAGAGGAGAAAAAGGCGAAAATTGGGGTTACCGGAGGTGGCCGGAGTGGTGGTCGCCGGCGGCGACTCGGGCGAGGAGCGGCGGCGGCTCGGCCGGCGGTGGCTGGCCGAGCGGCGGCGCGGCGACGTCGGTCGGGCGAGTAGGCGAAGGGTTCGGGCGAGGGAGCTGAAGGGTCGGGGCGCTGCGGTTTGTGTCGTTTCGAAAAACGCGCCCGACCCCGACCCCTTTTATAGGGAAAAGTTACGACTCGGCCGAGTGACTAGGTCACTCGGCTGAGTGAGATCAATGGAAAATTCCTCCCCGCTTACGCTTCGGCCGAGTGGCCTTGCCACCCTCGGCCGAGTGGAGTAAGTCCATTCGGCCGAGTGGCTCAAGCTACTCGGCAAGACTCGCCCTAGGAGCGTATCCGTTCTACTCGGCCGAGTTAATTTCTATACTCGGCCGAGTGGCAATTGTACTGAAATCGGAAAAATAAACAGAGAGTTGGGTACATCAGACTTCCCTCATTCGTGAGCGGCTCGGCCGGACGAACTTGTGTACTCGGCCGAGTGACTAGTATACTCGGCCGAGTGAGCCTTGTGTTCTGCTGTTTGTCTTCGTTTTGGCTCTAAACTCCGTCTTTCTTCCTCCAGTCGATTTCATCTTCCTCCTAAGCATCGAGCGCCTTCCTGGGGCACTCCTTATCACCTCGTTCATCCTCCTCATGATGGATTTACCTATCTCCTCTCCTGTCAAGAAAAATAGGACCCGTTATCACAAAATTTTTGGGCGAACGACTCAAAACACTAAAAATTTCTAAAACAAAAATAAAGAAAAAGTAAAAATAAAGCAATAACCGTCGGGTTGCCTCCCGACGAGCGCTCGTTTAAGGTCGTGAGCTCGACCCCCTATGATTTTCAATTAATGCGGGATGTTTGGTGCATATGAGATGCACCCATCAAACTTTCCGGGGAGAACGCTTAGATGTTGACGTTGTGGTGGGGCGTCCTTCCACGGTGGTCTCTCGTCTCTAATCATGTGGGGAGGTGGCTCCCCCAAGCTAGCATTTGCTCCGGTCCTCGGCTTCACCGGTGACGCCGATTTCCGTATCGGCGGAGCTTTCTTCGGAGACTTCAATTTCGAGAGCTTGCAGAGCTCTCGAATCCTTGCGACATCAGCGTCGCCTTCATCATTTTCAGCGGAGAGGTCGGGGGAATCCTTTTTCTTCTCATCTTGGCCTAAATCCGGGCCTTCCTTGAAATCTTCATCGAATAGAGCGCCAATGGATTGAGGGATCGCCTCCTCAATTACCTCATCAAGGAGGTCCATGTAGTCAAGCTCCTCGTGGTAAGGCATGTGTTTCATAGCCTTAGGAATGTGAAGCTCCACCTCGATGTTGCCTACGTTCAAAGTTAGGGTACCTTCTCGCACGTCGACAATGACTCCGGCGGTGGCGAGGAACGGGCGTCCAAGTATCAATGACGTATCTCCCTCCTCCTTAACGTCCATGATCACGAAGTCACATGGCAAGCATATTCCCCCCGGGACTTGTAGCGGGATGTCTTCGGCGATCCCTACCGGCCTGTTATTCGCCCGTCGGCCAATTGTATCCGCATGTCGGTAGGTTTCAACTTCGTCCCGATGTTTAGCCTTAGGAACATGGAGAGAGGCATGAGGCTTACACTAGCCCCTAAATCCACCAACGCCTTTTGTAGAGGGACGCCGCCCAAGGTGCAAGGAATTTGAAAACTCCCCGGATCTTTGAATTTGGCCGGCTCCTTCTCTCTCTTGGTGAACCAAGAGCCCTCCTCGGCTAGCATGATTTTTTCCTTCCTCTTTCTCCCCGAAATCAAATCCTTTAAAAATTTAGCATATGTGGGGATTTCCACGATGGCGTCGAGGAAGGGAATGTTGAGGCTAACTCCTCTCAGATACTCGAGAAACTTCGCTAGCCTTTTCTCCATTTTCGCTCTAGCAAGCCTTTGGGGGAATGGGACCGATGGCATGAAGCGCCTCTCCTCAATCAATTGCTCCGCTCTAGATTTCTCCTTCTCTTTCGGCTCTTTCTCCTTCTCAACTTCAACTACCGGTTCAATTGGCTCCAAACTTTCCTCCACGGGCTCCTTGGTAGGAATCATGGCGGGGGTGGTGTCCTTCCCGCCTCTAGTAGTGACGGCAACTACGGCATTGATGTGGCCGGTGTTGCCCCGTGGGTTTTGCTCGGGTTGCGCCGGCAATTGTTGAGTATTCCGATTGAGCAACGCCAATTGCTCCGAGATTTGAGCTACAACGGTTGTAAGGGAGTCTTGCCCCGCCTTCAAGGTAGCATTGACCTTCTTTTGCTCGACCATAAACGCCTCCACTCTAGCTTCGAAGTCGGATTGTTGTTGAGCTTGTAGAGGGTTTTGATTTTGATTTCTCCACCCTTGATTGTATCCGGGCGGCCTATAAGGTGGAACTTGTTGCTTCGGTTGGAAACTTTGTTGTGGAGGCCCCCTCGGTGGATAGTGTTGTTGTTGGGGTGGGGGGGTGGTCGAGCTTGTTGAGGTGGTTGTTGTGGCGGGTTCAAAGCTCCTTCATTGTTGGCGTAAGAGAAACCGGGATGATTTCTTGTGGCCGGATTGGCCCAATACCCTTGGTTCCCCGCGACATATTGTACTTGCTCCAAGGATCCTTCTCCTTGCTCTCCTCCCACATACATGGCTTGAGATTGGTCTTGCCAATCACACATTTGGTTCGTTGGTGCGGAGGTGGAAGGGGTTCCTTGGGGCTCCGTGATAAACTTCTCCAGTCTCTCCACCATCTTGTGGAGAGAAGCAAACTTGCTTGTAAGCTCCGCTACGGCCTTCGCTTCGTAGATACTAGTTGGTTTCAAGGAGGACGTAGAGTGTCCTCGCTCATCACCACATTGTTGATTGTTTGAGGCCATCTCCTCAATTAGGGCCGTAGCTTCTTCGGGAGTCTTTGATAAGATAGAACCATTCGCCGCGGCATCAATAATTTGTTTGGTCCCCGGTTGGAGACCATTGTAGAAGCTATGGACTAGCTCCCAATCTTCAATGCTATGGTGCGGGCATTGATGCTGCAGATCTTTAAAACGCTCCCAAGCCTCGTAGAGCGTCTCTTGGGGTCCTTGCTTGAAGGACATAAGAGCGCTCCGGATCTTCACCGTCTTGGAGGGCGGATAGAACTTGTCAATGAATGCACTCGCCAACTCGTCCCAAGTGGTAAATACTCCATCAGCTTGCGTCCTCAACCAATAGAGCGCCTTGTCTTTTAGCGTGAAGGGGAAGAGGCGCAGTCTGATGGCATCAATGGAGACCCCCGGCATCTGAAATGTGGCGCACTTCGACAAGAATAATTGGATGTGGTAGTGGGGATTTTCATGGGCATTCCCATGAAATGGATCCTGCTGCATCAGAACCACTAGTCCAGTCTTCAGCTCAAAGTTCTTGTCAGCCGCCAACTCCGGCATGGCAATGGATGAGGTCGTAGAAGAGGTCTTAGGCCGAAGCCTATCTCGAATAGAAATTATCCTCGCCATTCTTGCCGCTAATTGGTCCGCAGTTTCCGGGTTGGTCATAAACCTCCCTTCCCGATCTTGTCTCCTCTCCGCTCTAATTCTCCGCGCGGTACGTTCGATCTCGGGATCAAATAATATAGCTTCAGGGTCTGCCGTAGATCTCGTGTACATGCACCGAGAAAACAGAGTTTCAAAGAAATGATTAGTACCGTGGAAGGGTTAGGTAAAAATAAAGAAATAAAATAATAATAATAATAATAAAAGAAATAGCTAGGGTGGTAAGATCAAACGCAATCGCCTCCCCGACAACGGCGCCAAAAACTTGATCGCTCCGGAATGTAACCCAAAGAACGGTTGTAGTTTTACCGCAAGCGCACGGTATAGCGGCGAGCGGGTTATCGAACACATGGAGGACGAATGACCGTGCTTGCTCCAATCAACCTGGCTATTAAGAAGAGAAAAGAGAGAAATTTGCCTTTGGCGATCCTGTCACAATCGTCAGACAAAGTACGGAAATATCAAATCAAATAAAGAACGTCTAGGGAATGGGGAATTCCCGCTACTCACCGTATCTCGTCAATGTGATTCATCGGTATCAAAATTGCTAGAATAAGATTTTGGATGAACTAGTTGCAACTGAATGTAGAACCAAGCTCACGCTCTCGCGCTGTTGCCGGTCTATAGCTATCCTAGGTTCGGGTCCAATCTCTTGCAAACCCTAGCCTAGGGAAGCTAGCATTAGGATCAACATCATCGTTCAATCGTGCACCGAGCCCAATCTCTTGCAAACTCGGCCCACGACCTAGGTTGGGATAGTTCCTACCCGTCCAATCTCTTGCAAACGGGTATCGGCACGGAATTGCAACCAGAAACCCTAGTATCGGTCCAATCTCTTGCAAACCGATACTTCGGAAATTCGATTCCAACCCAATTCGGATTTCTAGGGTTTCCTATCGAATTGGGATCTAATCTCTTGCAAATCCCAATCGGTATGAACTCCTAGCTATCCGTAGTAAATCGCTCCCAAACTAATCCCTAATAACAATTCTAGCAAAATTTCTACCAATTCATCACAAATATGAAATTGGGCTTGTAGGGTTCATCCCCACGCCCCAAGACGTGGAGACTACTCACAATTCATAGCACAAACACAAAAATAATCAATGAAATAAACAAGAGAATTCATCACAATATTGAGATAAGCAATAAAAATAGAATTTTTAGGAGAGAGAGACACAAACCAATGGAGTTCTTCAAATAATCCAACAAAAATCAACTTTTGTCTCCTCTCCAATCACAAGAATAAAGCTAAAAAGTTAATCTAAAAAGCTGCAAAAATCTAAGAGAAAAAGCTCTCCTAAACTAGGGTAAAAACAGGGGTTAAATACCCCCCAAAATCGTCCAAAAACTGTGACCAAAATACCCCTGCGCAGCCTGGAATCCGCAATTTTCACTACAGGCAGCGCGTCGCACTCGGCCGAGTGACAAAAGTCGCTCGGTCGAGTGAGAAACCCTGTAAACTTCCAGTAAGTCTTGATCTTCAGGGGTCTTCACTTCGGGGGTGGCTCGACCGAGTGAGTTGTCGTCACTCGGCCGATGGCTTCTTGGTACTCGAGCGGTCGGGATTATCCACTCGGCCGAGTGGGTCTTCTGAAGCTCAGGCAGCCGAAAAACAGTAAGTTGGCGATTTTTGAATGGCTTCGTCTGGGCGCCACTCGGGCGGACGGGATCTCGTCACTCGGCCGATGTGGTCTCCGTCGCTCGGCCGAGTGCACGTATGAAACGTATCTGATCCGGTCGGCCGAGTGGTGTCTCGCTGGTCGGCCGAGTGACTCCTCCACTCGGCCGAGTGGGACACCAAAAATGCCCAAACAGCTTGTTTTGGCCTCCTCTTCGCTCCTGCGACGTCCTTTCTTCTTCTGCTCCACTCCAACAGCAAAATACCCCTTGGGGAGGTCGTCGGTGACCCTCTGGAGTAAGCGCATCTCGAGATCACTCCAAATCGCTCCAAATCACCTGAAATACGACAAAAACAACAAATCGTGAAAAGCATCGCAATATCGTCGATATATCGTGAAAAACATAATTTGGGCGATCTAAATGGCATGCAAACATGCGGGAAAAAAAGTGTAAAATAAGGAGTGATCAGGCATCCACCAAGGGAGAAGGCGGAACTTCCCCCTTGATCTCTTGGAACCTACACCGGAAGACCCGACCCGCTGTTTCTTCCGAACCTCCAAAACGTGATCCCTTCTCCGCAGGTTGGGATCCGGGACCGTGACTAGGGGAGAGGCTGGAGAAGAACCTTAGACGAACCCATCTGTACAAGGAGGCAGAAGGAGGGGTCAGAACCGGTCGGATGGGCCTCAGACATCTACTCCTCCGAGCGTCGGGCCTAAGCAAAACTCACATACGGGACACAGGTCTTCCGCAGATTAAGGTCGGAGAAGAGAACGTCGATCCTCTGATCCCTTACAGGGACCGCCAACAAGGTGTCAACCACCTCGAGCTCGGTGTCAGTGGGATTGCCTAGCTCGAGAACCAGCGTGCTTGCGACCCCCAGCAGGCCGGGAAATCCACCTCCGATGGAAAGCCGACGAAGACGTATTCCCCCTTTCAATGCTTCAAAGAGCTTGGTAGCCCTAGCACCAGGATTTTCTTTGGCCAGGCACTGATGTATAGCCAGGCCCCTGACTGATGGTGACTTGGACGGAAGAATTGGGCGAAGAGTCGGAAAGACGGATCGACCCCCTTCAGCACGCAGAGAACGACAAACCCAACAATGCATCCAATGGCATTGGGGCAGAATTGGCATAAGGCCACCCTACAAGACCGACGCGTCAGTTGAGGCCAATCCATTAAATAGAGGCCATTATGACGTGGCCCATTTGAACTTCTCTTGATGCGTAATTCGAAGCGACATCGGCCTCCAGATGCTGCCACGTGCTCACGTGCGTTCGTTACTGCAACGCGAGGGATAGTTTCAGGGGGACGATATATAAAAGGAGGCCGTCGTCCATCGGATGAGGGTATTTCTTTTCCAATCGCCATCCCCCCTTCCTTCTCTCTTCACCGAACTGGGTCCTGCTCAAGCTCTGATTCATGTCGTCATCTTCTGCCGCTGGTTCGGGTTGCCCGGAAGATGCTGCTGATCCTGGCCTGACTCGTGGACCCGTCCCAGTGGTGCGCTGCCATGGGGGAGTTCTCTCTGGGGTGCCTCCCGAGATGCTGGAGTGGCCTTCGTCTGTTTGTGTCATCTCAATTGGGGATCTGCGTACCAGTTATCTTCTTCCCCCATGCTCTGCCCGGGCTCCGGAAATCCACGAGCAGATCTGCTTCCCTAGTCCTCAGGAAATCGGGATGTATGTACAGAGCTTTCGGTTCAGGCTTCGGTTCCCTCTCCACCCCTTCATCGCCGAGTTTCAAAATCCTCAAGAGTCACTTCGCCCGAACCGAACCGGCAGAGCCCGAACGGCTCGGACAATGGGAGCAATTGATACGACTATTTTGGAGAAGCCCAAGAGCAAGAGACACAAGCCCAAGCCTAGAGAGGGAAGCCCATGAATGGAATTAGGCCTGCCTGACGAGGCCCGCTGACCGGCGCCCCGTTTACGGCATGGGCGCGGTGTCGTTTTACCGCAAGTGCACGGTTAGTGTAGGGTGCAGGTTTATCGAACTCAGGGAGGTGGATGGCTTGAGTGGCTACTAGCCTCGCCTAGGTCGTGTGCTAGCTACGCGGATGATATGGGTGAAGTGTAGAAATATAGAGAAGAAATAAAAAGACACGAAATGAATCCCCGCTAACACGGGCTAGAGCACTCATGACACTTGGCATTTGACTTGACCCAGGGTGAGACATTGCACCAAAAGGTGGTACCTAGCGTCCATGGCCCGATATTCCGGTCGGTGCCAAGCACGCTAGGCCTACCCGGTTCCGGACGGTGGGCATTCCCATGTCCATTAACACCTTCTGCAACCGGGAGCATTAAGGCCACAATGATATCTCCCAACACTTCGTCCAAGCCGCTCCCACGCGCGAGGACTCGATGTCAACGCTCGGGGCGTGAGCTATGGCTAGGGAGTCAACCGCCAAGTTTATTCCCCCTTGGCTCGACGGTCAGAGGCGGTCTTTCTCCCGCCAATGACAATGAAACACCCCCGTGTAACCCTAATGGCCAAATAGGTCAAATGTGATTTCTAGCAATACATCGAAGCGGATCTTGACAGGACAAGCACCGGACCCCAATCCCCAACACATCTAGTGTGTTGCCATACGAATTGGACTCAGATTGCTAGAAATCCCCATTGACACATTTCATCGAACACATACCATGCAATCAAGTCAAATGTAAATTTCCAAGCATCAATCCTACCCTAACCCATATTAGGGTTCATCAACACTACTCCATGGTGAGAAACATAAAAACAAGCAAAGCAAATAACATACAAACATTCACCATTGAGCAAAATGAAAACAACACAATACAATAGAAAATGAGAGAAGAAAAATACTTATCTTGATTCGAATCCAACAATCCGGTACAAGATTTATTGAGCAAAGACCTAATCTAATCTACCCTAAGCCCCCTAGCAAAGGGGCTGAAAAAGCCCTAAAAACTCAAGAAGAACCTCCCCAAGTCGTGCCCCCAATCTCTATTTATAAACCCCTCAAAAACCCTCTTGGGCCGGGTTCAGAACTGTCAAAAAAGGCCCACCCGATCGGGTGAAAACTCACCCGATCGGGTGGAATAAACAGAGAGCACGAAACTGCTAAAATTGACTTCAACCGATCGGTTGGACTCCCGACCGATCGGTTGAAGTGAAATTTCAGACAGCAGCCAATTTCAGCACATAGCTGCGCTTAGAAAATTCTAGAAAAATCTAGAAAAATTGGATTTGGGCATGCGACCTATCGTTGGAAAGCTAACGACGATACCGACGCTAGAAAAATAAGAGATCACCCAAAATCCTTCTGGAATGATAGCAGATCTTCAATGAATGAGCAGCGGTGCGTGAAAGGGGACGAAAAGGCCACCCGATCGGTTGAAATGTCAACCGATCGGGTGAGCAGCTTGTTGCTTCGGCCGTCGCCTTCGGGAGCTTCAACCGGGTGCAGTGGAGAGCGGGTGGCGTGACCGGGTCGTCGATCGGAGGAATCGGCTACAGATGAACCGATCGGGTGAGATGTCACCTGATCGGTTGGAATTCAGCTCCAAATTCCCGAGAATTGGGGTGTTTGAACTGGTCACTGAACCGACCGGGTGACTTCTTGGCCGCTCCAACTTATGTCCGGGTGGTGCATGCGTGCATCACCCGATCGGTTGGAAGTGACCAACCGGTCGGGTGAAGGGCTGAAAGATACGATCTTCGTCGTTTGACCCCGTGGATCACGCGTGACTCCTCCAGTTGCTCCGGGGACTCATGATATCGTCGTTTTATGTCCCAAATGCTGGAAAATTCCTGCAAAATACAAAAAACACGGAAAAGTGAAAGACAACAAGAAAACACAAGAAAACACGAGAAAACGAATATAAGACGGCGGTAAAATATGGAAAAACACGGAAGAAAACGTGCGTAAATATATGAAATATAAACGCACGTCAAAATCCCCCAAGCTGAACTCTTCCTCGTCCTCGAGGAAGACGAGTGAGAGTAGGAGCTCGGTGGGAGAAAATAGGGAGAAAGAGAGAAAAAGATAACTCTAAATCCTAAATCGCCCGTAAGGGCCAACAAAATCAAACACGCCACACGAAGCAAGCATACGACAAAACACAACACTAAACCAAGGAATGTGAGTCCAAACAAGTGTCGTGGGCCCACGCGATGAAGCGCGAGTGAGTGTGGTCGTGTGCTAGCAGACGGTGTCACTATCTACATTGTGTAATAAAGCTCGATATACACAAATCCAAGAAATGACCCAAATATCGATTCGATTCGAATTAAGCGGTGAATATATAGCTCAAGCATGCATGAGAATAGATCGAGAATCGAAGCGTATCATGCATCGGGGACTCCACAGCTAGGGACAAGGAAATCACCACACTATAGCCTAGATAATCGCTAGAAGGTCCCTATGCCAAGTGTTTTTGAAAACGATGGGGGTTGAGATGATGTGGAGTAGAACACTTGGTGCAAATTCTCGCCTTCCCTTTATTCTCGGCAAGTAGGAAAAAATATTCACACGGGAATTTTTGGGTATTGGGTATTTGTATTTTTTTTGGATTTTTGGCTACACATATTTTCTATTCTTTTTTTTCTTTTCTTTTCTTTTCTCCTTTTTTTTGGATTTTTGGGTATTGGGATATATACATGTGTACTCTCCCAAGTGGGAGAACGGTACACGACGAGGGGATTTGCACCAAGTAAAATAAAAAATGAAATCGGATTCTAAATACTTGGGCAAAGGAGATATTTCTTGCTAATCAGAGCATAGGCTAAATGGGTTATCCTAGTCCTTGTTTGTGGAATCCCGACACATGCGAATTGAAACATACGATATAAACATATAACATGCATATAGAAGCAGACAGTAGAAGCAAATACCGCATATTCAAATCGAAGCATGATAATCTAGGGGTCAACCAAGGATAGGTATTAAATCAACATCACAAAGTAGAAGCACACAATAAGCTAGTCACGACACACGACTCACAAAAAGCTAAGTGGACCCGCGATGCATGAAATGCAAGAGGACTCGATATCCTAGGGTTAGTGAATGTGATTATCGATGCCATGCTAGGTGTGTGTGTGATTTTGTGGCAATTCATCATATGGGGTCATCTCTAGGAGAGAGAGAACAAAAGATGAGAAGAAAAAGAAAACCACGATGGAAAACGACTCAAAAACGAAGAAAAACGACACAAATGACGCATGAAGTGTGACTCCCCCAAGCTGAAACTTGCATTGCCCTCAATGCAATAATAGTTTATACGGGAGGGCAAAGAAAATGGGGGGGGTGCGCACCGACACAAAAAGTGAAAAACATGAAAAACATATGAACGAAACTAAAAAAAATAAAGAAAAAGAAACACTCAAATAAGAGATATAAAACACGACGAGGGACTCAAAGACACAAACACACGACAACGACACACGAAAACATGCACACAAAAGTCGATTTCTCCCAAGCTGAACATGACAATGCTAGCAAAATGATATGATCAATGTGATGCAGAAATATGCTAGGGGAAAATCGGAAAAGAAAGAAATCAGAATGCAGGAGAGACAGTCTGCTCGTTCTCCTCGGAAGAGGATGTGGGGTGAAATGATAGAAGGGCACGACATGAAGGGTTATTAAGATGCAAAAGCAAATCCTAGATACGCTCCCCTCGCTAATGAGAGGAGACGAGATTATTCAAATCTAAACTAGAAAGCGGTAAATTTTTACACTACTGGATTAGGATACACCTGAGCATAGGCGGATCCAAGATCTGAAGTGGGGCAGGTAGCTGCTCTAACTGCTCCTTCTGTGGCTCCGCCAGAAGCGCTGTGCCACGAGTGCCAATGGACCCAAGCAATGCACCTCCAAGCATCCCTCGTAGGTGTCCACATGTGACCTGAAAAGGACGAGGTGCATTAGTCCATGGCAAGAAATTATTTCCCAAAATAAATGTATCCCAGAGATAATCGTCAACATGAGATGGAAGAATAGTAAACGGTTGACGAATACTCCCTGAGAATGGGTCGCTATCCTCTGTACTAGTGACGACCAAATCCTCGCTTTCCATGAGAAGTGGCTCTCCAGGTGGTGACACACCGCAGCATACCTCAAGGGAGATAGATCATGTGTCCTGCGAGAGATATGGTGTGTCAAATATATAAGAGTCTAAAGAAATAGGAAGTGAAAGGCGAGACTCAAAAGTGGAGTGAGAGTGAGTATGAAAATCTCTCTGAATAGGGGCAATATGCTCAAGTAGATGCTCAGCCGCAGAAGAAGTGGAGAGCGACGGTAAAGGTAGATGTGACTCGGGCTCCATGGAGTGGACCATCGTATCCAAGCCCTCATGCACGTCCTCCTCGATGATATGCTCATACTCCACCATCTGCCCGATGTCCTGAATGACATTCTCATGGTTGACCACCGACCAAGGAGGAAGCTGTGACAGAGATGGCTCTGGAGGTGGATGTGGAGCGGACCACTCGTATGTGGTCGTGGTGTCATCGTCCTCACGCACATCCTCCTCGCCGGTATGCATAAGCTCTGTGGTCTCCTCGGTGCTCTCATAGGACTCATATGTGGTATCCAGATAAAGATGAAAAGTCTCTCCCACAGATCCTAGAAAAATCTCCCCATCCTCACTATCATCATCAAAAAATGCTTCGTCATCCAAGTGGTAGTGTGGGAAAATTGGGGCATCGGCATGAGATGTGTATATGGTGGCCGATGGCATGGTGGTCTCAACCATGAAGGTGGGTATATCCTCTCCTTCATCCCCTCTCCTCGGTGTCGGCTCGGTGATTGGTACCATCAAGTTTTGTAATATTTGGCCTTGGTTAAACATGGCACTTTCAAGGAGAGACACGAGGCTTAATTCTTCTTGTGTTTGTGGAGGGGTATAAGGTTGAGGAAATGGATGGGAGGTGTTTGGGCTAAGGTTGTGGGAATGTTTGGCCTTGGAGCGGGGGAAGGCTCTCAAGCGTAAATGGGCAATCATAATACACGTGCCCCGCCATCCCACAAGTCTCACAAACCACAACTGGATAAGGATCGTATCCTCCCATCTGATCATCGAAATTTGATCTCCACATGGTAATATCAAAGATACCTGGACAACAAAAATAAGAAAACTAGAGAGGAGCGTCAATAGTACAAGAGAATAACAAAAAGATAATATAATAGTGGGGGAAAAATTTCTTGGTTATTGAATATATATATTTTTTTAAAAAAAAGAAAAAGAAATTTTTTTGTGTTTTTATGCGTAGTCTAACGAACCCAAGCTAAGCTAATATATCAAACCGAACGCCTCCCCAGCAACGGCGCCAAAAACTTGACCGGCGCCCCGTTTACGGCATGGGCGCGGTGTCGTTTTACCGCAAGTGCACGGTTAGTGTAGGGTGCGGGTTTATCGAACTCAGGGAGGTGGATGGCTTGAGTGGCTACTAGCCTCGCCTAGGTCGTGTGCTTGCTACGCGGATGATATGGGTGAAGTGTAGAAATATAGAGAAGAAATAAAAAGACACGAAATGAATCCCCGCTAACACGGGCTAGAGCACTCATGACACTTGGCATTTGACTTGACCCAGGGTGAGACATTGCCCCAAAAGGTGGTACCTAGCGTCCATGGCCCGATATCCCGGTCGGTGCCAAGCACGCTAGGCCTACC
This sequence comes from Scilla litardierei, assembly GCA_030789695.1. Lineage (NCBI taxonomy): Eukaryota > Viridiplantae > Streptophyta > Magnoliopsida > Asparagales > Asparagaceae > Scilla > Scilla litardierei. Next base: position 94,863,924 of record CM061131.1, read on the forward strand.
CGGTTCCGGACGGTGGGCATTCCCATGTCCATTAACACCTTCCGCAACCGGGAGCATTAAGGCCACAATGATATCTCCCAACAATTCGTCCAAGCTGCTCCCGCGCGCGAGGACTCGATGTCAACGCTCGGGGCGTGAGCTATGGCTAGGGAGTCAACCGCCAAGTTTATTCCCCCTTGGCCCGACGGTCAGAGGCGGTCTTTCTCCCGCCAATGACAATGAAACACCCCCGCGTAACCCTAATGGCCAAATAGGTCAAATGTGATTTCTAGCAATACATCGAAGCGGATCTTGACAGGACAAGCACCGGACCCCAATCCCCAACACATCTAGTGTGTTGCCATACGAATTGGACCCAGATTGCTAGAAATCCCCATTGACACATTTCATCGAACACATACCATGCAATCAAGTCAAATGTAAATTTCCAAGCAACAATCCTACCCTAACCCGTATTAGGGTTCATCAACACTACTCCATGGTGAGAAACATAAAAACAAGCAAAGCAAATAACATACAAACATTCACCATTGAGCAAAATGAAAACAACACAATACAATAGAAAATGAGAGAAGAAAAATACTTATCTTGATTCGAATCCAACAATCCGGTACAAGATTTATTGAGCAAAGACCTAATCTAATCTACCCTAAGCCCCCTAGCAAAGGGGCTGAAAAAGCCCTAAAAACTCAAGAAGAACCTCCCCAAGTCGTGCCCCCAATCTCTATTTATAAACCCCTCAAAAACCCTCTTGGGTCGGGTTCAGAACTGTCAAAAAAGGCCCACCCGATCGGGTGAAAACTCACCCGATCGGGTGGAATAAACAGAGAGCACGAAACTGCTGAAATTGACTTCAACCGATCGGTTGGACTCCCAACCGATCGGTTGAAGTGAAATTTCAGACAGCAGCCAATTTCAGCACATAGCTGCGCTTAGAAAATTCCAGAAAAATCTAGAAAAATCGGATTTGGGCATGCGACCTATCGTTGGAAAGCTAACGATGATGCCGACGCTAGAAAAATAAGAGATCACCCAAAATCCTTCTGAAATTATAGCAGATCTTCAATGAATGAGCAGCGGTGCGCGAAAGGGGACGAAAAGGCCACCCGATCGGTTGAAATGTCAACCGATCGGGTGAGCAGCTTGTTGCTTCGGCCGTCGCCTTCGGGAGCTTCAACCGGGCGCAGTGGAGAGCGGGTGGCGTGACCGAGTCGTCGATCGGAGGAATCGGCTACAGATGAACCGATCGGGTGAGATGTCACCCGATCGGTTGGAATTCAGCTCCAAATTCCCGAGAATTGGGGCGTTTGAACCGGTCACTGAACTGACCGGGTGACTTCTTGGCCGCTCCAACTTATGTCCGGGTGGTGCACGCGTGCATCACCCGATCGGTTGGAAGTGACCAACCGGTCGGGTGAGGGGCTGAAAGATACGATCTTCGTCGTTTGACCCCCTGGATCACGCGTGACTCCTCCCGTTGCTCCGGGGACTCATGATATCGTCGTTTTATGTCCCAAATGCTGGAAAATTCCTGCAAAATACAAAAAACACGGAAAAGTGAAAGACAACAAGAAAACACAAGAAAACACGAGAAAACGAATATAAGACGGCGGTAAAATACGGAAAAACACGGAAGAAAACGTGCGTAAATATATGAAATATAAACGCACGTCACCCGCAAAAGGACTCAAAGTCGGACTGGCCCCGGCCCAGAAGACGCACGATTAGCTCACGCTCTCCAGAGATAACCGTCCCCCTGAAAGCACGAAACTTTAATGACCATTAAGGAGCCCACTAATTACTCCCCCCCCACGATGTGCGTAGGTGCCTTGATGAAGGCAGATCACGGGGACGTGAGTGGGAGGTGGTCATGGGACTGGATTAGGGGCAATCGTGGGCCAAACCCTATAAAGGGATAGGAGGAGCAACCGGGAGGGAGATCGAATCCTTGGCACCTACAATGGAGGTATTCCATTAACTAGAACTTGCTTTTTCCCATTGTCTCCACTGCCATAGCTCGGTCCGAGTATACGTGTGCTGGCCTCCTCTTGAGCCGTACCGATCCCGCCGTGCACTACACAGATCCGTTTTGACTTAGGCATCGAAGGGGACTTGGCCGGAACCAAGGTCTGGCCCCCCTGACGAGTTTCTTCGTCTGTCCAGGAAGGAGCTGAACCGAGGCGCCGAGGCTACGACTCGGTAAGGAACAAACCCGTTTGTCGCTAGCGGGCGTCGTCGCCCATCAAGACCGAGCAAGGTGCCGAGGCTTCCCCTCGACGCTCGTCCAGCCGAGGCCGAGCACTCAACCTAGAACCAGGCTTCCCCTCGTCTCCACGCCAACCAAAGACCAACGCTCTACCGAAGCGTTTGCTCAACCGCGGATCCATTGCCTAACCACGCTGAGAGCACGTGCGGTCGGCGTAACCAAGGGATCCCAACCGATCCCTTGACCACGTTGACCGTCTAGTTGTCGGTCAACGAGTCAGTGGTGAGAAAACACCCGTAAACAGACATTTTTGCGGATTTTTCTGAGCTCGACGCTTTTTTGTATACTTTCTTGAAGATAAATATCTTTATATTACATGAAATGTTTTTATATCCTAATTTTTTCTTTTCTTATTTTTTAGTTGAAGATGGCGATCTCTCCATTCCAACGGACATTTTTGCGGATTTTTTTGAGCTCGGTGCTATTTTCTACATTTTATGGAAGATATAGAACTTTTTATTAAATACTATGATTTTTGTAGCCTACGTTTGTATTCTCTTATTTTTTTAGTTAAAGATGGCGATCTCCTGGTTTCAATGGATATTTTCACATATTTTCCTTAACTTGAGACTATTTTTCTACATTTTCTGGAAGATATGTATCTTTTAATGAAATGATACGATTTTTTGGCCTAATTTTGTCATCTCTTATTTTTCAGTTGAAGATAACGATCTCCTGGTTCCAAATGACATTTTTGCAGATTTTTGAGCTCAGAACAATTTTTCTACATTTTCTAGAAGTTATGGATCTACTTATTAAATGATATGATTTTTTGGCATAATTTTTTCTTCTTATATTTTTCAATTGAAGATAGCGACTTTTCGTTTCTAATGGACATTTTGCATATTCTTCTGACCAAGTGACTATTTTCTAAATTTTCTGGAAGATATAGATCTTTTTATTAAATGATATGATTTTTGGCCTAATTTTGTCTTCTCTTATTTTTCAATTGAAGATGGCGATCTCCATGTTCCAACGGATATTTTTAGGGATTTTTATAAGCCTGGTTCTATTTTATAAATTTTTATAAATGATATGATTTTTATAGCCTACGTTTGTCTTCTCTTATTTATTCAGTTGAAGATGACGATCTCCCCGTTCCAATGGATATTTTTGCGGATTTTTCTTAGCTTGAGTTTGTTTTTCTAAATTTTCTGAAAGATATGGATCTTTTTATGAAATGAGATGATTTCTTTGCCCAGTTTTGTCTTCACTATTTTTTTCAATGAAGATGACTATCTCCCGGTTCCAACTAACATTTTACGGATTTTTCTGAGCTGCGAGATATTTTCTACAATTTCTGTAAGATATGAGTCTTTATATTAAATGATATGATTTTTATAGCTCAATTTTGTCTGCTCTTATTTTTAATTTGAAGATGGCATCGGTTCAACGAAAAATTTTGCGGATTTTTCTGAGCTCCATGCTATTTTCTACATATTCAGGAAGATATAGATCTTTATAATAAATGGTATGATTTTTATGGTCTAATTTTGTCTTCTCTTATTTTTCAGTTGAAGATGGCGATCTCACTGTTCCAACGGACATTTTCACGTATTATTCTGACCTCGGAGCTATTTTCTAAATTTTCTGAAATATTTGTATTTTCTATTAAATGATATGGTTTTTGGCCGAACTTTGTCTTCTCTTATTTTTCAGTTGAAGAAGGTGATCTCTCGATTCCAACAAACATTTTTGCGGATTTTTATGAGCTCAGTGCTATTTTCTATATTTTATTAAAGAAAAATATCTTTTAAATAAATGATTTGATTTTTATAGCCTACATTTGTCTTCTCTTATTTTTTAGTTGAAGATGGCGATCTACCCGTTCCAACAGACATTTTTGCAGATTTTTCTTAACTTGGAACTATTTTTCTAACTTTTTTTGGAAGATATGGATATTTTAATTAAATGATATGATTTTTTGGCCGAATTTTGTCTTCTTTTTTTAGTTGAAGATGGCGATCTTCCTGTTCTAACTTATATTTGTGCGGATTTTTTGAGCTCCGGGCTATTTTCTACATTATCTATAAGATATGGATCTTTATATTAAATGATATGATTTTATAACAAAATTTTGTCTTCTCTTATTTTTCAGCTGAAGATGGCGATCTCCCCAGTTCCAACAGACATTTTTGCGGATTTTTTGGGTTCCAACAGGCATTTTTGCAGATTATCCTGACCTCGGGGCTATTTTTCTAAATTTTCTGAAAGATATGAATATTTTTATTAAATAATTTGATTTTTGGCCTAATTTTGCATTCTTTTATTTTTCAGTTGAAGATTGCGATCTCCCGGTTTTAACTGATATTTTTGCGGATTTTTCTGAGCTCGGTGCTATTTCTACATTTTATGGAATATATGTATCTTTTATTAAATGAGATGATTTTTATAGCCTACATTTTTCTTCTCTTATTTTTCAGGTGAAGATGGCGATCTACTGGTTCCAACGGACATTTTTACGGACTTTGATTGGGACTATTTTTCTACATTTTCTGTAAGATATTGATATTTTTATTAAATGATATGATGTTTATCCAAATTTTGTTTTCTCTTATTTTTCAGCGGAAGATGGCGATCTCTCGGTTCCAAATGATATTTTTATCGATTTTTCTGAGCTCGGTGCTATTTTCTACATTTTATCGGATATAAGAATCTTTTTATTAAATGAGATGATTTTTTAGCCTACATTTTTCTTATCTTATTTTTTACAGTGAAGATGGCGATCTACCAGTTCCACCGGACATTTTTGCAGACTTTTCTTTGCTTGAGACTATTTTCTACATTTTTTGTAAGATTTTCTTTTTTATTAAATGATTTGATTTTTTTGGCCTAATTTTGTCTTCTCGTTTTTTTAGTTGAAGATGGCGATCTCTCTGTTCCAACAGACATTTTTGTGGATTATTCTGACCTCGGGGCTATTTTCTAAATTTTCTGTAATATATGGATCTTTTTATTAAATGATTTGATTTTTGGCCTAATTTTGCTTTCTCTTATTTTTTCGTTGAAGTTGGCGATCTCTTGGTTCCAATTGCTATTTTTGCGGATTTTTCTGAGCTCGGTACTTTTTTTACATTTTATGGAATATATGTATCTTTTAATTAAATGAGATAATTTTTATAGCCTACATTTTCTTTTCTTATTTTTTTAGGTGAAGATGGCGATTTACCTGTTCCAACTTGTTTCAGAGTGTTTTCTCACTACAACAGCGTTGACCGTGGACTACCCGGTCAACGTGGTCAAGGGGCCGACTCGGGTCCCTCGGGTGTATCGAGTCTGTGCCGACGCGGCGTGAACCGGATTTGCGGATGACGTGGAGCGCGTCGGCTGGGCCGGATCTGGATCCTCGGCCACGAGGGGGGCGAGGGGAAGCCTCGGCCCGGTGTGAGACGCTCGGCCTCGATCGGTCGGACGACGAGGGGTAGCCTCAGCGCCTCGTCTTGCTTGATGCGTGGCCGACGTGGGGCGGAGGGGAAGCCTCGGCCCGTGAAACTGACGTCCTCCTGCGCAGACGAGAGCACTCGTCAAGAGGGTCGGACCTTGGTTCCGGCCAAATCCCCTCCGATGCCTAAGTCAGACGATGATCTGAAAGAGGAGGCTTGGCGGAGACGGTTCGACTCGAGAGGAGGTCAGAACGACGTCTACCGGCGCGAGCGAGGGAGGAAGGAGAAGAAATGGGGGAACTAGGTCGTTGATGGAGTACCTTAGGTTTTAGTTACCTGAGATGCGGTCCTTTGTTCAGTCGTCCTTCCGGCCCTTTTATAGACCTCCTGTCGTGATTGCCCCTGACTCACGTCCCTCACCCACCCCCGATCGTGCCCCTTCAATCCGCCTTCCCATCGCCGCTCCCTGCGCCATGCCAGCATTTCCCCATAACGGCCATTAAGTGGTCGCGGGCCTGGGGAACGGTTATCGCTGGAGTGGGCGAGTGACTTGCGCGTTTTCGGGGCCGGGTCGGATCGTCGTTCGGGGATCCTCTAGGGGGCTTTGTTTGGTGGGCTTGGGCCTCCCGTGGCTTCGCGTAGTAGGCTATGCCTTTGGGCCCATGCTGTTGGGCCTCTGCAAAACAGACGTATCAATTGCCCCCATCGGTGGGGCCGATCGGCCTTGGCCGGCTCGGTTCGACCGATGTGACGTCTGGGATTCCGAGTGGCGCGTCAGTCGAGGCGCGGTCATAAATGAAGGTTATGATGGGGCGGACCGATTGGACTTCCCTTGGCGCCGAGTTCGAAACGACGCCGGCTCTTTGGGGCCTGCCACGCGTTCCTGTCAGGCGTTTCGAATTCGCCCCTGGGTCTTGTATATAAGATCCCCGGCTGCGTTGATCCCGACCTCTTCACTCTTCCTTCTGTTCTGGGCTTTCCACAAACTCAGAGTCTCCCGCCGTCTTCGTTTCCTTGTCTTCTCCAAATTAACAAAAAAGGTAACTCCTTTCCCATCTTTTTATTATGGCTGCTCTTAGGATAGGTAGCCCTGGCCAAGGGGCGAGGGATCCTCCTGAGTCCAGGCGGGGCGGGCCTCGATCAGTGGGATCCGGTTCCTCCTTGGGGAGCCGTTTCCTCTGAGATAAAGGGAAGGGAAAGCTCTTCCCCGACTATGCCGGCGATGACGTGGCGTCGGCTGCCGTGCGGCTTAATGTACCTCCGGTTGTCCTTAGAACGCCGTCGAGGACTTCTTCTCTAGCGGCTGCGGAGATCCGGGGAAAGTATCTCTGTTACCCGTATGATGTTCGAGTCCCTTTCATCGACGAACGGATCTGTCTTCTGAGGGGCAATGAAGTCGGCGTCTACGTCGAGATGTTCCGCCTGGGTCTTCGTTTCCCACTCAATTCCTTCTTCATCCAAGTCATGGAGTACCTCATGGTGCCCCTTTGCCAGTTCACCCCCTGTTCAATTGCGGTTCTGACGGGCTTCGTGATGCTCTGCTGTACTCGCAGTTTGGGGCCATCTCTCCACCTTCTCTTCTACTTTTATCAGGTCCAGACGGTCGGTTCGGGGTCATGGTTGCACCTTCGAGCCCGCACGGGGAGGGAATGCCTGATCGGGCTCCCCCGATGGTCGGGAAATTGGAGCTCGGATTATGTCTTCGTGGTCTTCCTGGAGGATGCCCAGATTTTGACAGGTTGGGAAGGGTCGGGTCGGCCTCGCCCAACGCTAACCCTCTCTGAGGCTGATCAGGCAGCCGTCGCGCTGCTATCGGCCCTCCCCTTGGAGGCGAAGTCTATCTGGCCTTTGCTGGACGACATACTCCTGAAGGCCGTCTTGTGGTCTCCAGGTAGGTCGCTTTTTTAGTCCCGGATTGTCCCGTGGCTTACCCTGATTTCGGTTTCCCTTGCAGGGATGGCTGGTCGCGAGTTTACCCGCAATGTCGATGAGCTGATTCGTCGTAGAGCCGCTCGGAGGCGAGGTAGCACCTCGGGAAGTGCACCTCAGCGGCCCATTGAGGAGGAGGTGCGTCGAGCCGAGCCCGCCGTGGGCAAGGTGGTGGCCGCACCTGCCGCCTCTTCTTCTGGTAGTCTCCTCCCTGAGGGGGTTGCAAGGGCCGGACCCGTCCTCCCAGCCCCAGTGGCGGGGGGTAACGACGGGTCCGGGGCCGCTCCTCCTGCGCTTGGCGTGCCCCCTCCTGTCCCTGAGGGTGGAGACGGCACGAGGCGGAAGCGCTCCCCTTCGGTGCCCGCCGAGCCTCACGGAGGGAAAAGGAGAAAGGAAGGTGCGGATCCCTCCAGTCCGATGTGCTCCGCGCCCCCGGAGGCAACCGCCGGGGATTTTCCAGTGGTCCTGACGACCACCCCCGTCGCAGCGTTTCCGTCTCCATTACCGGGAATCGGTGCCCTGTTGGCGAGCAGCTCGGCCTCCCTTGAGGTCACCCCGGGGAGTTCGGTGTTTGTCGACCGAGCCCTGGCTCAGCAGTTCGCCGAGGGCTCCGTCCTCCCCCGGGACCGCAGTCTCCTCGAGAGGATCCCCGCCGACAAGGTGTCAGACTCCCTGGTCTGGATCCTTCAACAGGTTTGGCTATCCTATTGTCCTTTCCTTTGCTCTCTTCTTTGGCTCATGTCTTGTCTTTCAGGGTTCAACGCTCGCTGTTGAGTCGCAGCGCCGAGCCGTCCATTTGAGGGAGCTGGAGGAGTCCTCTGCGAGGGCCCACGAGCGGGCCGGGGCGGCGGAGGTAGCTATGGTGGAGGCTCAGATGGAGTCTCGGCAACTCAAGCTCTGGGTGGCCGAGCTAGAGGGACGAGTGGGTGACCTCCAGGGAAAGTTGAAGGACGCTCGGCAGTCGGCTGAGGAAGCGACGGAATCGTTCCGCCTGGAGAGGGAGGAGCTTCAGATGGAACTGTCGGATTGGCGTCAGGTGGCGCGGTTTGCGGAGGAGTTGGAGAGGGGCGTCGTCGGGACTCTGGGGGAGAGGATCTTCGAGGTCCTCAGGGAAGCCTTCGGTACATATGAAGGCCTTATCGGCCCTCGGATCGTCGAAGTCGTCCAGTCCTCCTTCCGGGATTGTGCGGAGCGAGTCCGGCAGGCTCCTCCGCCTGTTGATCACCCTCGCTCCGAGCAGGGCGAGGCGCCTAAGGATGCGTCCTCTCGAGCCCGGGCCCCCTAGGTCGTCCTTCCCGGCCTGTCGTCCTTATTTTTATCCTCAAATTTTTTAGCATTCGCTTCGCTTTGGGCCGGTCTACTTGAAATGGATCTCCGGCCCTGCAATCTCCATTGGCCTCTTTACCGGTTCTCTGCTTCGGAGCGAACAAGTGCTGATTGCCAGGATGATCGTCTAAGCCAGCAACTTTGTGTTCTCGGTCGACAAGTGTTGCTCTGCCGGCGTTTGTCCATCGAGAGCGGATTATTTGTAAGGAGGTTTCTCCACTTTGATTTCCTGTAAATAAGACACACTTTTGTACCTCGGTTAATTGTTGGAAATGAAATTGACTTACTTGAATCTTCCGCGAGCCTTGCTCTGTTGTCGCGACCTTGGCTCCTCTGCTGACGGTGGTCGCTCGCCCCCTTTCTCTAGGGGGTTGTCCCTTGCCCCTCGAGTGGACAAGTCGGTTGACGTCCTCGATGGCTAGGGGGCTGCCTCTAGTCTTGTGAGCAACGAAGTCGGCCAGCGGGGGTGTAGCTCCTCGGCTTAGGACCGGTCGGCGTCTGCGCTGGCTGGTGGAATTGCCCCAGACTTACGAGCGAATGAGTCGGTCGGCGAGGGCAAAGCTCCTCGGCTTAGGACCGGTCGGCGTCTGTGCTGGGGGAATTGCCCCCAGACTTACGAGCGAAGGAGTCAGTCGGCGAGGGCGAAGCTCCTCGGCTTAGGACCGGTCGGCGTCTGCGCTGGCTGGGGGAATTGCCCCCAGACTTACGAGCGAAGGCGTCGGTTGGCGAGGGCGAAGCTCCTCAGCTTAGGACCGGTCGGTGTCTGCGCTAGCTGGGGGAATTGCCCCAGACTTACGAGCGAAGGAGTCGGTCGGCGAGGGCGAAGCTCCTCGGCTTAGGACCGGTCGGCGTCCGCGTTGGCTGGGGGAATTGCCCCCAGACATACGAGCGAAGGAGTCGGTCGGCGAGGGCGAAGCTCCTCGGCTTAGGACCGGTCGGCGTCCGCGCTGGCTGGGGGGATTGCCCCAGACTTACGAGCGGTGGAGTCGAACGGCGAAGGCAAAGCTCCTCGGCTTAGGACCGATCGGTGTCTGGGAGGATTGCCCCCCAGACTTATGAGCGAAGGAGTCGGTTGGTGAGGGCGGAGCTCCTCGGCTCAGGACCGGTTTTGCCCGACCTCCCCCATCCGGTGAGGCAGCGGTCTTCACTCTTACGCACCTTTAGTGAAATGTTGATTCCGTCGAAGATAAAGAAAAGATAAAAAGGAAAGCATCTGCACTCTTAAGAGTCCTATTGGACTAGTACATTTGGAGGAAAAAGGAAATAAGGCAGGACGGAGGGATGTAAACCTAGATAATCTCCTCCTGACTAGGCTGCGACTAGGGGGAGGGGCCTTGCCTGCTCACTCTATGATGCGGAGGGGGCCTTGGACGGTGTTGACCTTCTTCCCTTTGTCCGGCTGCATGGAGGTTCCTTCTCCGTGGGCCGGCTCGTTGGCTAAGTTCCTTGCGTGCCCTCGGCTCATCAACTTCTCAATGTCCTTCTTTAGGTGCCAGCAGTCTTCAGTGTCGTGGCCATTGTCCTTGTGGTATTTGCAATACTTTTCCCCATTCTTCCCCCTCCTTTTGTCTTCGGTGGGGGGCGATCAGCGCGTTCTTCCTTCTGCACTTGAGCGAGGATGGCGTCTGGGGTGGCGTCCCTCGTACCCTCTCCCCGTTGCCTGTTTCTCGTCCTCTTCTCGGTCCGGTACTCTTCGGGGCTGCGGCGTTCGCTATCGCCGCGTTTGGTCCCTCGTCTGGCTTTTCCTGTCTCGATGGCCAAGGTCTCCTCGGTCAACATGAAGCGCTCGGCCCTCGCCATGATCCCAGGGAGGTCTTTAGGGGGATCGTTATGCAGAGATTTCTTCAAGCCTCTATGGCGCAGCCCTTTCTTTAGGGCCGTCTGGACCACAAGGTCGGGAGGGCTGTTTACGTTTAGCCGTTCGGCGTTGAAGCGGCGCATAAATTGTCGAAGCGGCTCGGTCGGGCCCTGCACTATGTTAAACAGATGTTTAGCATCAGGCATTACCTGTCGCCCCGCCATGAACTGTTTGCAGAACAGTTGGGTGAGTTCCTCGAAGCTGTCAATGGAGCGGCTGGGTAGGTTACGGTACCAAGTTCTCGCCGCTCCCCTGAGGGTCGAATAAAAGCCCCTGCAGAGTAGGTCATCATCGGCTCCCTGGAAAGACATGTCTCCCTCATAGTCCATCACGTGGTTCCCCGGATCTCCTATCCTGTCGTACTTCCCTAGTGCTGGGATCTTGAATCGAGAGGGGACCCGCGCGTCGGTTATTCTTCGCGACAGGGGGCACCGGTCTCCGTGGATGCCTCCAGGGATCCGACACCCGCCTACCTCAGGCTCGTTTGGTTGTGGCGGTGGTACAGGTACCTGCTGGGCTGGCTCCACGCCCCTCGCCACACTGGGGGTCGGGCTGACCCGGCGTTCTCGGCTCCTCCGGCGGGAGCTCCCGCTTCGCCGTGATCGGTCCCTCGAGTGGTGTCGATCGTCTCTTCTGCAGTGTGGTGATCGTGGCCGCCGAGACGACGCGGTCACCGATTCGTCCTCTGTGCCTTCAGTTTCCCTCCGGCTCCTTTCACGATGAGGGGAGGAGGCGCGCGATCTCGTCTGGTGGGAGCCGGGTAGCGTGAATCGACGCTCTGTGTTCGGCCTTCGGTTCCCGTGGTCATCGACCACCGCGGACCGCAGGAGCGGGGGCCCCCCGCCCAACGATGACCGTCGCTCAACACGTCTCCGTTGGCTGGCGCGGTGCAAATGAGCTGCTGTACCGTCGCGACCAACGTCTGGATGTTCGCGTTGGTCTCTTGGGCCAGGGCGCGGAGCTGCCCTTGCGTGGCCAGCTCCGACCCGCTAGTCTCTTCGGTAGAGGGGGCGGGGTGGTTGCCGTCAGGAGCGCCCTCAAGGTTACTGTTGGGTGCGCCATTCCCCTCCTCCGGGATGGGGGGCATACGTCTCTTTCCATTGCAGGCGCGTGCCATTGCAGGTGCGGTTTGTTTCTTCGTGGGACAGTTCGTTCCCACAGACGGTGCCAGATGTTTCAGAGTGTTTTCTCACTACAAAAGCGTTGACCGTGGACTACCCGGTCAACGTGGTCAAGGGGCCGACTCGGGTCCCTCAGGTGTATCGAGTCTGTGCCGACGCGGCGTGAACCGGAGTTGCGAATGACGTGGAGCACGTCGGCTGGGCCGGATCTGGATCCTCGGCCACGAGGGGGGCGAGGGGAAGCCTCGGCCCGGTGTGAGACGCTCGGCCTCGGTCGGTCGGACGACGAGGGGTAACCTCGGCGCCTCGTCTTGCTTGATGCGTGGCCGGCGTGGGGCGGAGGGGAAGCCTCGGCCCGTGGAACTGACGTCCTCCTGCGCAGACGAGAGCACTCGTCAGGGGGGCCGGACCTTGGTTCCGGCCAAATCCCCTCCGATGCCTAAGTCAGACGATGATCTGAAAGAGGAGGCTCGGCGGAGACGGTTCGACTCGAGAGGAGGTCGGAACGACGTCTACCGGCACGAGCGAGGGAGGAAGGAGAAGAAATGGGGGAACTAGGTCGTTGATGGAGTACCTTAGGTTTTAGTTACCTGAGATGCGGTCCTTTGTTCAGTCGTCCTTCCGGCCCTTTATAGACCTCCTGTCGTGATTGCCCCTGACTCACGTCCCTCATCCACCCTCGATCATGCTCCTTCAATCCGCCTTCCCATCGCTGCTCCCTGCGCCATGCCAGCATTTCCCCATAACGGCCATTAAGTGGTCGCGGGCCTGGGGGAACGGTTATCGCTGGAGTGGGCGAGTGACTTGCGCGTTTTCGGGGCCGGGTCGGATCGTCGTTCGGGGATCCTCTGGGGGGCTTTGTTTGGTGGGCTTGGGCCTCCCGTGGCATCGCGTAGTAGGCTGTGCCTTTGGGCCCATGCTGTTGGGCCTCTGCAAAACAGACGTATCACAACTGACATTTTTGTGGACTTTTCTTTGCTTAGGACTATTGTTCTACATTTTCTGTAAGAAATGTATTTCTTTATTAAATGATATGATTTTTTGGCCTAATTTTGTGGTCTCTTTTTTCCAGTTGAAGATGGCGATCTCCCGGTTCCAACTGATATTTTTACGGATTTTTCAGAGTTCCGGGATATTTTCTATATTTTATGAAATATATGAATCTTTTTATAAAGGGATATGATTTTTTGACCTAATTTTGTCTTCTCTTATTTTTAGTTGAAGATGGTGATCTCCTGGTTCCTACGGACATTTTGCGGATTTTTCTGAGCTTCGAGCTATTTCTACATTTTTATGGAACATATGGCTCTTTTTATTAAATGATATGATTTTTATAGCCTAAGTTTGTCTTATCTTATTTTTCAGTTGAAGACATGCCCATGTGCTTGCTCTTGGAGTTGGAGAAAGATCTGAGTCTTCGTCCATTTGTTCGCACACATATGAGGTTTTGTATCGGTGATGGCCATAGTATTTCATTATGGTTTGATAATTGGCAGCCTCTTGGCCCTCTTGTGGAAACTTTTGGATATCGTATTATTTATGATTCTGGATTGGGTCATAATGCTATTGTGGATGCCCTTGTGAATGGTAAGTAATGGTGTTGGCTTTCTGCACAATCTTCAGATTTGATACGGTTGCGTTTTGATACATATGTTCATTTTAAACCTGATCCGTGCCGTACTGATGAATTGTATGGCTAGATTCTGCAGGAATGTTTTCTATTCGCAGTGTTTATAAACTTTTGAGGCCTCGATCTCCCTTGGTTGACTGGTGGCAAGTGGTTTGGCATAAGCGGAGGATTCATAGGCATGCTTTTATTCTATGGTTAGCTATTCGGGATGCTCTTACTACTCGGGATAAGCTACTTAGGTAGGGATGCATTTCTGAGGCTCATTGTGTTTTGTGTGGTGAAGGTATGAAGATGTAGATCATCTATTCTTTAATTGTTCCTTCACCGAGTACATATGGCGTTCCTTGCAAGTCAAATGTGACCTTTCTTGGGAACCACATTCATGGTCTGAGACTATTTCTTGGATAGGAGGATTTAGTCACACATCTCTTCATGGTATGATTGTGCATCTTATGCTAGCAGCGGCGATTTATGCTATTTGGAGGAAGCGTAATTCTCACTTGCATAATGAGCCACCTAGATGCATATCCCAGCTAGTTGAGCATGTCAAATTCTCAGTGTGTACTCGTGTTGATTTCTTACAAGGGGTGGCTGCATCCAAGGAGAAAAAAGGGCTCCAATGCTCTTGGGGATTTTCTGATAGTGTTTTTGATTAGTTTTTGGGTTTTTCAGTTGTGTTATACGGTAAGGCATTGGTAATATTTGTACCAGCTGTCTAGGTTTCTATTATTGTTAGGGGTCTGTCCCTAACTTTATTTTCAAGGGTATGCCCTTGTGCTTGTGTATATTGGGTTTTTGGTTATAATACTTACCTTATCCAAAAAGCATTCTCTCGGTTCCAACAGATATTTTTGTGGATATTTTTGACCTAAAGGCTATTTTTTACGTTTTCTGGAAGACATGGATCTTTTTATTATTTACTTTGATTTTAAGCATAATTTTGTCTTCTCTTATTTTTCAGATTAAGATGGCGATCTCCTGGTTCCAACGGACATTTTTGCTGTTTTTCTGAGCTACTAGCTATTTTCTATATTTTATTTAAGATATGTATCTTTAAATTAAAACATATGATTTTTATATCCTAATTTTGTCTTCTCTTATTTTTCAGTTGAAGATGGTGATCCCCCGGTTCAAAAACGCGGATTTTATTTAGCTCGGAGCTATTTTTCTGTATTTTCTGGAAGATATGTATTTTTTATTTAAATGATATGATTTTTAGCCTAATTTTGTCTTATCTTATTTTTAAAGAGAATAATGTAGAAAATGTGACACCTGATCTAATAGATCAGGTGTCAAGACACAAAAAAGTGGAAAGTACAAGCCCCATAT
>CM061131.1:94879265-94920265 GCA_030789695.1 Scilla litardierei
CCAAAAATAGTATTGATCTAGCTTCACAAAACGCACAATTGGGTGTTGAGAATGATTCTCTTAGAACCCAAGTGCACGAGCTCAAAACATATGTGTCCGCTTTGGATACCAATATTTCTTCTATTAAGGAGAAATATGAGCTCATGTCCTCCCACGTGTTGATGAATTGCTTGCAAACCAATTTCCGGCCGCACATCGTGTTAGACTTGGTTATGTGGAAGCAACTGCATCCAAATCTCGCACCTCCAATAGTGGTGTAACTATAAATTTTGTGAGGCCATCCTCCGGTGCATCCACTAGTGGTGCCAAAAACACTATTGGTATCAAACCTACCAAGAGGGTGACCACTTCACAGTCTCCTTCTTTTGGCAAGAAACCCACTTGATGCAAATCATAGAACAACTTCAAAGGATCCAGTTCAAGGGCCAATTGGACCAGTTACATGTTCGCGAGCAAAGAGGTTCAAAGATGTACTCAACGGGCTGATTCAAGAGATCTGGGATCAAGCAAATTCATGGAGGCCCATTGAGCATGAGCCATGTGATCAACAAAGATGGCTCAACATGATTCAAGTTCTAGAAGAATCCAACTATGGATAGCTGAAATTCAGCAAGTAAATTGGCATGTGGAGGATTAACCTTTTTGGAAGGTTTGAATGCCCAATACTCTATTTGGAAGGTTTGAATGCCCAATACTCTATTTGGAAGGATCGCATGCCAAATACTCTATTTGGAAGGCTCGCATGCGTAAAAATTACTTTCCTTTTTCTATTTTTGGAAGGCTTGCATGCCAAGATAATTACTTTCCTTTTCTATTTGTTGGCAAGTGATTAGCCAATTAATGGGCTGATTTGTAGCCATAATTTTAGCCTAAATTTTAGGAACTTTCCTTGTAATTTTGAGTCTATTAAAAGGCATCTAAACAATGGAAAATGCAGTTGATTTTTCGGTAAAATTTTTGAGAGAATTTCTCTTTGGTTCTTTGAAGAACTATTCGAACTTATCGGAGTTTTCCGTGGCATTCACTATCGACTTATCAAACGGATTTCCACCACCGTTTGTGGCGTCTTCCTTAAACCGAGGTTCTTGTTCGTAATAAGTAATGGGTCGAGGTCATCTATACCAAGGTTCTTGCTTTTGTCGTACAACGGGTCGAGGTCTCCATCCAAATTCTGATTATAGAACGATCTTGAGTTCCTCTTCGTTGTCAGGTCTCATCATTCCTGGCGGGGTTCACATCATTTGGTATCAAAGCTTTGAGTCTAGATTAGGGTTGCCTATCTTTTTCTTTATTCCATATTCTTTTTCGGCTTACATACCCTTGTTTAGCCGAATTTCTTTATCCATTTTTCGTTCGTATTTTGTTTTGAAATATCGTTTCTTTACTATCAAAAATATAGTTGCTGATTATCTAAAAAAAGTTTCAAAAAAAGCAAAAAAAAGAAGAAGAAGAAAAGAAGGAAAAAAAGAAGAAAAATAGAAGAAGAAAGAAAAAGAGAAAAGAAAAAACCAGAAAAATGGTACATCGGATTCAACAATTTTTTTTTGTTATCACTCATTTTGGTTATAATCAGCACAACAAATCACATCACCTTATAGATCTATCTATTTGTGTGTGTGAAAATTCTCCCTCCAAAGACCAATCTTTTTGTGGAAATTTTGATAATTTCAGTCATGAAAATTTTTGTCACCCGTGTTTCTTGTAATCTTCCTTTCAGATCCGAAATTCCTTTATGATTTCTTGGTGAATTGTTACTGGAAATTCTATGTATTGTTTGTTTTAGTTCCAAAAGAATGAAAAATAAATTATAGTGAGAGAGAAGTAAGAGTGGTGAGAACAATAAAGGGTTAGAGGCCATAAATTTTGAGTGAAAAACACCAGCATAGAGTGATTCACATTCTTGAGTGTAAACACGTAAGGGAGAGAATTGTGAGGTCCTTTTTTTCTAACTTTGTTTTGCAGGAAACATGTCTCGCAATAGTGCTACCATAGATTTGCCTGATCAGAAATTACTAGTGGAGGCCATAATGAGTGAGATGAAGCGTGTGATGAACTTGGAGCTCGAGCAAGTTCATGAATGGCTAGATAAGATGGAGGATAAACTCAGTGAACAGCCACAAAATGCTCCTAATATGCATAGAAGGGAAAGAGTTCAGCCGAGGGCAGTTAAGGGTGAAGATGAAGAGTCTTATGGGACTGGTTTTTGATGAAGATGAAGATCGATATTCAGTTGTTAATCATAGGAGACGTGGAGGGCAGTTTAGTGAAGCAAGGAATATTGAAGATAACAACTTGGGTGGTATTAAGATGAAGATTCCTTCATTTCAAGGTAAAACTAATCCTGAAGCATACCTTGAGTGGGAGAAAAAGATGGAGTTCATATTTGACTGCCACAACTATTCTGAAGCAAAGAAGGTAAGATTAGAAGTGATTGAATTTTCTTACTATTCTATTACTTGGTGGGATCAGCTTGTTACAAACAGGAGTAGAAATAGAGAACGACCAATAGAGACATGGGAGGAGATGAAAGCAATAATGAGAAAGCGGTTCGTTCCTAGTTACTACTATCGAGAGATATACAATAAGCTTCAGGGTCTTATGCAAGGAAGTCACATCGAAGAAGATTTCTATAAGAAGATGAAGATTGCTATGATCCGGGCTAATGTAGAGGAAGATAGAGATGCTACAATGGCTAGGTTCTTACATGGATTAAATCGAAAAATCCATGATAAGGTAGAGATGCCGCATTATGTTGAGTTGGAAGACATGGTGCACATGGCCATCAAAGTGGAGAAACAACTCAAGAGGAGGGGTGGATCAAAAGTACAGCCCATAACTCCGGTTCTACATCTTGGAAACCGAGTTATATAAAGAAGTTAGACAAGCCATATATGCCCAAACCTGAACCTAAGTCTGAGAACATTCGTCACATTTCTCAAGGTAAATTTGACCCTTCAACCTCTAGAAATCGTGACATTAAATGTTTTAAATGCTAATGTAGGGGACATATGGCAAGTCAATGCACAAATAGGCAGGTCATGGTGTTATAAGACAATGGTGAAATTGTCACTGACAATGATGATTCTGACCATGATGACATGCCACCATTAGAGGATGATCTCAAGGAGGAATATCTAGCCCCTGATGCTTTGACATTGGTGGCAAGGAGAGCATTGAGCATGCAAGCAAAAGGAGTTGAAGAAGTGCAACGGGAGAACATCTTCCACACCAGGTGCTACATCAAAGACAAGGTATGTAGTATGATTACTGATGGTGGTAGCTGTACTAATGTTGCATGTACAACAATGGTGGATAAATTGGGACTGCCCATATCAAAGCATCTTAGACCATATAAGTTGCAACGGTTAAATGATAGTGGTGAAGTAAGGGTGAACAAGCAGGTGTTAGTTGCATTCTGGATTGGTAAATATGAAGATGAAGTATTATGTGATGTAGTACCAATGCAAGCGGGACACTTG
Organism: Scilla litardierei; assembly: GCA_030789695.1. Lineage (NCBI taxonomy): Eukaryota > Viridiplantae > Streptophyta > Magnoliopsida > Asparagales > Asparagaceae > Scilla > Scilla litardierei. The sequence continues at coordinate 94,882,745 of CM061131.1, forward strand.
TTGCTAGGGCATCCATGGCAGTTTGATAGGCGTGTGAAGCATGATGGCTTTACGAACAAATACTCCTTTGTACTTAATCACGACCAATCACTCTTGTACCATTGACACCGCAGCAAGTTTATGAGGATCAAGTGAGATTGCAAAAAGAGAGTGATCAAAAGAAAGAGAGTGGCCAAAGTAAAGAGAGTGAACAAAATAAAAAGAGTGAAAATTAGAGAGAGGCCGGGAAAAATGAAAGAGAAAAAGAAAATCAAAATTCGGCCATTGAGAGAAAATCAGAGAGAAAACAAAAGAATTTCTATGCAAAAATGAGTGAAGTTAAGAGAGCAATGTTTTCAAATCAGCCGATGATTGTACTTTTGTGTAAAGAGGCATTTTTAAATGCTAACCAACTTGACCTTTCTTTGCCTAGTTCTGTTGTTTCTCTTTTGCAGGAATATGTGGATGTTTTTCTGGAAGAAATACCACATGTGTTACCTCCAATCCGAGGGATTGAACATCGGATTGATTTTGTTCATGGTGCGATGATTCCAAGCCGACCAGCCTATAGGAGCAATCCTGAGGATACAAAGGAACTTCAACGGCAGGTAAGTGGGTTGTTGGAGAAAGGGCACATGAGGGAAAGCATGAGCCCATGCGATGTTCCAGTTTTACTTGTGCCTAAGAAGGATGGGACGTGGAGAATGTTCGTTGATTGTCGAGCCATCAACAACATAACGGTAAAGTATTGTCATCATATTCCTTGCCTAGATGATATGTTAGATGAGCTGCATGGTTCTTGTGTGTTTTCTAAAATTGATTTAAAAAGTGGTTATCATCAGTTTAGAAAGAAAGAAGGAGATGAATGGAAAACTACTTTTAAAACAAAATATGGTTTATATGAATGGTTAGTTATGCCTTTTGGTTTAACTAATGCTCTGAGCACTTTTATGAGACTTATGAATCATGATTTGCATGCATTTATAGGAAGATTTGTTGTTGTTTACTTTGATGATATACTCATTTATAGCAAAAACTTGGATGATCATGTAGTACATTTGAAATATGTTTTAAATGTTCTTAGAAAAGAAAAGGTATTTGCTAACATGAAGAAGTGTACTTTTTGCACAGATAAGCTTGTATTTTTGGGATTTGTTGTTAGTGCACAAGACGTACAGGTTGATGAAGAGAAGATACGTGCAATACAAGAATGGACAAGTCCCACAAGTGTAGGTAATGTTCGTAGCTTTCATGGGCTTGCCAGTTTTTACCGGCGGTTCGTGAAGGACTTTAGTAGCATAGCCGCACCACTTACTGAAGTGATCAAGAAGAACGATGGATTTAGATGGGGACAAGAACAAGAGGAGGCATTTCAGCTAATCAAAGAGAGGTCGACCAACGCTCCTTTATTGTCTTTACCTAACTTTTCAAAAACGTTTGAGATTGAATGCGATGATTCAGGAATTGGCATAGGCGTAGTTCTTATGCAAGAAGGACGACCAATTGCCTACTTCAGTGAAAAACTAAGCGGGGTAGCTTTAAACTACCCAACGTATGATACTGAGTTGTATGCATTGGTTCGAGCTTTAGAGACATGGCAGCACTACCTATGGTCAAAGGAGTTCATGATTCATACGGATCATGAGTCCTTGAAACACTTGAAGGGACAAAACAAGCTGAACAAAAGGCACGCTCGTTGGGTGGGGTTCATCGAAACATTTCCATACGTCATCCGGTATAAGAAAGGTAAGGAGAATGTGGTCGCTGATGCACTTTCTCGCAGGTATGCATTACTTTCTACACTTGATGCAAAATTGCTTGGGTTTGAGTGCATTAAAAATTTATATGCTGATGACCATGACTTTTGTGAGGAATACCGTGCTTGTGAGAAAACCCCTTATGGCAAGTTCTTTAGACATGATGGGTTCCTGGTATGAGAGAATAAGCTATGTGTGCCTAATTATTCATTGAGAGAATTGTTAGTGCATGAATCTCATGGTGGGGGATTAATGGGATATTTTGTAGTTAGAAAGACTTTAGCTATTTTGCAAGAACACTTCTATTGGTCACACATGAAAAGAGAAGTTGAGAGAATTTGTGGAAGATGCGTCACATGAGGGCAAGCTAAATCTAGAGTTCAGCCCAACGGTTTGTATACCCCTTTACCAATTCCTAGTGAGCCTTGGATTGATATTTCAATGGATTTTGTGTTGGGATTGCCTAGGACTAAACGAGGAAGAGACTCAATTTTTGTGATTGTGGATAGATTTTCTAAGATGGCACACTTTATTCCATGTTACAAAACGGATGATGCCTCACATATTGCTAATTTGTTCTTTAGGGAGATTGTGAGATTACATGGCATGCCAAGAACAATTGTTTCAGATCGAGATGCTAAGTTCCTGAGCTATTTTTGGAAGACTTTGTGGTGTAAGTTAGGTACTAAGCAGTTGTTTTCTACTACTTGTCACCCACAAATTGATGGTCAAACCGAAGTAGTGAATAGGACTTTTCTACCTTGTTAAGGGCAATCATTAAAAAGAACTTCAAAACATGGGAAGACTGTTTACCACATGTTGAGTTTGCTTACAAAGAGCTGTTCATTCTGCTACTAAATTTTCACTATGTGAAATTGTATATGGATTTAATCTTTTAACTCCATCGGATTTATCTCCTTTACCTTTGACTGAGCGTGTTAATTTAGATGGCAAAAAGAAGGCTGACTTTGTCAAATAGATTCATGAGAAAGCAAGACTATATTGAACGAAGAACGGAGCAATACGCAAAACAAGCCAACAAGGGGCGTCACAAGCTGATCTTGGAACCTGGAGACTGGGTATGGTTGCATATGAGAAAGGAGAGATTTTCATAACAAATACGCTCAAAATTTCTTCCAAGGGGAGATGGTCCTTTCCAAGTGCTAGAGCGCATGAATGACAACGCTTACAAGCTAGATCTACCTGGTGAGTACAATGTAAGTGCTACATTTAATGTTACTGATTTGAGTCCTTTTGATGTAGGTGATGATTTGAAGAAAAATCCTTTTCAAGAGGAGGGGAATGATGCAAATCATAGAATAACTTCAAAGGATCCAGTTCGAGTGCCAATTGGACCAGTTACACGTCAGTGAGCAAAGAGGTTCAAAGATGTACTCAACGGGCTGATTCAAGAGATATGGGCTCAAGCAAATTCATGGAGGCTCATTGAGCATGAGCTATGTGTTCAACAAAGATGGCTCAACATGATTCAAGTTCTAGAAGAATCCAACTATGGATAGCTGAAATTCAGCAAGTAAATTGGCATGTGGATGATTAACCTTTTTAGAAGGTTTGAATGTCCAATACTCTAGTTGGAAGGTTTGAATGCCCAATACTCTATTTGGAAGGATCGCATGCCTAATACTCTATTTGGAAGGCTCGCATGCGTAGAAATTACTTTCCTTTTTCTATTTTTGGAAGGCTTGCATGCCAAGATAATTACTTTCCTTTTCTATTTGTTGGCAAGTGATCAGCAAATTAATGGGTTGATTTGTAGCAATAATTTTAGCCTAAATTTTAGGAACTTTCCTTGTAATTTTGAGCCTATTAAAAGGCATCTAAGCAATGGAAAATGCAGTTGATTTCTTGGTAAAATTTTTGAGAAAATTTCTCTTTGGTTCTTTGAAGAAATATTCAAACTTATCAGAGTTTTCTGTGGCGTTCACCATCGACTTATCAAACGGATTTCCACCACCGTTTGTGGCGTCTTCCTTAAACCGAGGTTCTTGTTCGCAATAAGCAACGGGTCGAGGTCATTTATACCAAGGTTCTTGCTTTTGTCGTACAACAGGTTGAGGTCTCCATCCACATTCTATTATAGAACGATCTTGGGTTCCTCTTCGTTGTCGGGTCTCTACGTTCCTGGCGAGGTTCGCATCACCACTAAGGGTGGAAACTAAAGAAAGGTCATGCATATATGTACACCAACACTCATACACGTAGGAAATCTCCTACTTCACATGTGGACACATATGACACATTTTATGCTCCACACCCACGGACATGTGCAAACCCACACATGAGAAATACGCATGCACGTGCTCCTAGCATTCATATGTTCATGCATATCATCCTCCCATGTATGCACATCCACCTCATCTTATGCATGCTCCATATGTTGCATATAATATACATGCTCCTAAATTTGCATATAACCCATATATGTCTCGTGCTTATCCACCTCCATCTTCATATGCTATATCTCATGCTCGTAGGAAGCACGTACCAAATAGAACTCAACCAAATGTGCATGCAACTAAGAAAAGGACACGCAAAACATACACAATTTGGGGTCCTAAGAACACTAGCATAAATGATGGGAATGCTTATGTTAATTCCTAGCTTAGCGATGTGATAAATAGTGCTAATTATGTTGGGAAGCTAAAGTCCACCTGGACTTGGCTTCCAAAGGCTAATCCCCTTGGACCCAACAAAGCTTGGGTACCATGAGCTTATAGTATATTATGTAGGTACCCAAGAACAAGAAAGAGAGCAATAAAAATCATATTGGCTATAAAAGGAAATGTTGGGGATACTCGATAGTGGAGAAACACATGGTGGGAGATCCCATATTGCTCTCCAAAGTGATTAGCATCAAGGATGGTGCAACAGTCACTTTTGGAGGTAATCAAAAGGGAACCTTCATTGGAGTAGGCAAAGTCGGTAATCCTTCCAAACTACTTATTACAAATGTTTATTTATTTAGTGGTTTATATCATAACCTTATCTCCATTAGTCAACTTTGTGACAAGGGTTACAATGTAAACTTTGGAGAGGGTATGTGTAAAATTGTAGATATTAATTCACATGTTTTATTTACCGGTATTAGGCGTAAAAATATTTATTATTGAAGTTTTCCTAAAACCATAGAACATTGCTTAGTTGCTAATACAAATGAACAACTATTACGGCATCGTCGTTTTGATCATGTTCATTTTAAGCACTTATATAAGTTTGCTAAGTATGATCTTGTTAAAGGTTTTTTGAAAATTGTTTTTAGTAAGAAAAACTTTTGTGATTTATATCAAAGAGGTAAACTAAGTAAATCATCTTTCAAACTTAAAGATGGCATAACTTCTAAGAGGCCACTAGAATTACTTCATTTAGACTTGTTTAGACCAACAAGAACCGCTTCTTTAGGTAATGCTCATTATGGATTAGTTGTCGTAAATGACTTCTCTAGATTTACTTGGGTTTCATTTTTAACCAATAAAAATGAAGCTTTTGAAGAGTTTAATATATTTGCAAAGAAAATTCAAAATTTCTTAGGATCCACCATTATCACTATTCGTAATGATCATGGAGAAGAATTTGAGAATGAATTTTTCACTAAGTTTTGGGATGACAACAGGATTACTCACAAATTTTATTTTCCTCGCGCACCACCACAAAATGTTGTGTTGAGAGAAAGAATAGGACCCTAACTGAGTGTGCTCACATCATGCTCCATGATAGTCATCTTGGACTACAATTTGGGTGGAGGCGGTGCACACGGCATGTTATGTGCTTAATAGGATCCTAATGAGGCCCCGAACGAACAAAACTTGTTTTGAAATATTTTATGATAAAAAGCCGTAAGTTAAATATTTTCGAGTTTTTGGTTCAAAATGTTTTATAAAGAACACCTTTGGTAACATAGATAAATTTGAGCCAAGATCCGATGAAGGAATTTTTGTTGGATATTCCACACGTAGCAAAGCCTACAGGATATACAACAAAACCTCTTCAACGATTGAGGAATCACTACACGTATCATTTTATGACGATTTTGATATTCCTCATGTTGTTGTTGATAGTGTAGATATTTTATGTGATTCCATTAGTAATGTTAAAATTAATGATTTTGAGACTAATACTAATGAAATTGTTGATGATGTTCCAAGTGATCCAGGTATTTCCAAATCTTACCCGACCGTTCGTAATCACCTCTATAACCAAATAATTAGAGATATTGGTGTGGGTGTCCGAATAAGGCCAAGGATTGCTGAATTTTCTCATTGTGAATTTGTCTCTATCATTGAGCCAAAGACATCCAAGAAGCATGTGAAGATAGCTCTTGGATAGTCGCAACGGAAGAAGAGCTCATACAATTTGAGAGAAATGAAATTTGGGAGCTTGTTCCTCTTCCACGTGGTCAACAAGTGATTGGGACCAAGTGGATTTTTAAGAACAAGACTGATAAGAATGATGTCATCATAAGTTATAAAGCAAGGTTAGTATCTCAATGCTATCGACAAGAGGAAGGTATTGATTTCGAATAATCCTTTACCCACGTAGGTAGATTAGAAGTTATTAGATTCCTTTTATCTTTTGCATTCTATAAAAATTTTAAATTATTTCAAATGGATGTTAAAAGTGCATTCTTAAATGGTATTGTTAATGAAGAAGTTTATGTTTCTCAACCGCCCGGTTTCATTCGTGAAAAATTTTCAAACCATGTTTTCAGACTTAAGAAAGCATTATATGGGTTGAGACAAGCTCCTAGAGCTTGGTATGATCGACTCAAAACCTTTCTTTTGTATTTAGGTTTTAAAATGGGTGAAGTTGATTCAACTCTTTTCATTAAAGATTATGAAAATGACATCCTGTTAATTCAAGTTTATGTAGACGATATAATATTTGGTTCTACTAACTTTAATCTTTACCAAGAATTTTATAAGTCTATAAAGGATGAATTCAAAATGAGCCATATGGGTGAGCTCAACTACTTCTTTAGACTACAAATTCGACAAATGAAGGATGTAACTTTCATACATCAAACAAAGTACACCGGGGAGCTTATCAAGCGATTCGGGATGGAATCTTCTTCAAGCAAATGGACTCTCATGAGTACGACAACCCATCTATACAAGAATGAGAACGGAAAATATGTAGATGTTCATCTATATCGAGGTATGATCGGTAGCTTACTTCACTTAACCGCTAGTAGCCCGATATTATGTTCTCCATATGTCTATGTGCTAGATATCAAGCAAGACCTAAGGAGTCACACTTAATTGCGGTCAAACAAATTTTTTGTTACCTCAATCATTCACTAGATTATGGGTTACTTTACCTAAGTGTAGCACATATGAGCTAATCTCATATAGTGATGTCGACTTTACCGGATGTAAATCCGATAGGAAGAGTACTAGTGGCACTTGACATTTTCTAGGAAATTCTCTAGTTTCTTGGTTTTCCAAGAAATAAAACTCGGTATCATTGTCCACGACTGAAGCGAAATATATTACAGCAGGTCTTGCATGTGCACAAGTTCTTTGGATGGACATACACTCAAAGACTATGGTGTCAGTTGTGATACTTGTGTCCTATCATGGTTGATAACCAAAGTGCAATTTGTCTTTTCAAGAATCAGGTACATCACTCCCGTACCAAATACATAGATGTGGGACACCACTTTATTAATGATCATGTATCTATGAAGGACATCATTTTAGAGTACATTGAAACCCAAAAACAAATCACCGACATCTTCACTAGATCTTTTAAAGAAGATTCATTTGTGAGGTTGCGTGGAGAATTAGGGATTATGTATGAATCTGAATTATAGGAGTTCATACTTTTATGATAAATCATGTTTTGAACTCATGTCTTCATTTCATTTCTCTTGTTTTGATATGTTATATGTTTTCATATATTTTTCAATGAGATGTATTTGAGATTTTGATGATTTTGTTTGTTTGAATTAATATACGTGATTTGTATGTAATCTATCTTATTTAGATTATGATTCATGTTTAGAGAATTGTTAGAGTATAGGTCTTAGGGTGAGTTGTCTCAATCCTTTTGATTTTAGCCTCTATACATTTTTTGGACCAGGACAGACGACTGTCAATCCTTCGACAGTCGCCTGCCCAACTCTAATTTTTCTATCTGAAATCTGTGTTATTTACACAGGCGACTGATGTATATTTTCCAGGCGTCTGCCTCTCCGACAGGTGAATGAAATTTTTTCATCAGGTGCATGTCGGGATCTTGAAATGTCTCTGTAAACTCATCAAATTTTTGACCCTCTATCAGGATACTATTGCGTATTTTACTGTCGACTGTCATTATGCCAGACGATTGTGAGTTACTCAACAGGCGACGTCTATCTACCCAAGTCAGTTCTTTATCTTTTCGGCCAGTCGACTGACGATTGCATATCAGTTGACTGTCCACATCTGTGGCGGTTCGTTAACTCAATCTGAGCCATCGATCTATCGGTCCATTTCCCCTAACTTAAGTACGCGAGGCCGTCAGAATTCCTCTCTCATCCAATCGATTTCCCTCATCTTCCTCCTTCGAACGTCAACTGTCTATTCATCTTCCTCGTTAATTCAAAGATCCTACCCGTCAATTTCACTCCACGTTCACTCGATCGAGAGTTTGGATCTCTCCTCCTCAGTCTTTCGTCGCGGATTTGGTATATCTCTCGTGTTTTCTTTCGATCGTGCTCTATCTTTTTCGTTTTTCTCTTGATTCGTGCGATGGCTGCTCCCAAGATCCCTTCGTCTTCCAAAGGGAAAGTTGTTTTTCCTAGGAAGCCTAGGCACCCTAAATCCATTGTGACCGTACCCAAGAAAATCTCCTATAGAGCCCACACCAAATTTGCACAACCCCTCTCTGATGTGTCAGATGCTTCTGATTCTATTTATTCTTCCTCTGAAAAAGAAGAGTTCGTTGAGCCCCTTCAGAAGCATCATCGTAAACCCATTGGTGTTCACAACGATAAGCCTGCCGCTGAAACTGATTCCACTCGTGTGGCTACTGAAACCCACCCAGAGTCTATTCCCGCTGAAACCCAATGCCAAAATCCACCAAGGCCTCCTCTTGCTGATCCTTTAGTCCCCATTTGCCGGGACGATTCTTGTTTGGTAAAATTTCATGCTATGCTTGGAATCAAGCTTCTTCATGAGCGATTCATTGTTTATCAAGCCTTCACCACTAAGAGACTTTTCGAGATCCTCACGTCGACCCATTTGGTCCATTTGTTTCGATATTCTCATGTGGACTCCCATCATGCCTATGCATTCCTTGTCAAGCTATTTTATGCCAACCATATTCGCGGTGAATATGCTGACACGAGTGTCATTGAAACTGTTGTTCAGGAGACTCATATCAGGCTTGACCCCACTCTCTTAGGAACCATTATTAGGATTCCTTCCTTTGGCTCCTTGCCCGCTGATATTTCACGCTCTGACGTTGCTGATCTTGTTCAGACTGTCCTTCAGGACATGTTCTCTGTGATCCCTTCATATCTCTCCTCTGGCATCTGGGCTTCCACGTTTTCTGCTCGAGGTTGGGATTTTTACCAAGTGGGTAAGTCCAACATCTTGCCAAAATATGGCTCCTCTGATCAGCCTTCTAAGGAGATCCTTCGATGCATGTATGCCATTTTCTCTGGCATGTTTGTGAACTGGGCCGGGGTCCTCCTTGATTGGAAGGACATGGTCGAGTTCACTACTTTTCCTCTTATATTCCATATGGAGGACTCCTCACTCTTGTCTTTCGCTGTTTCGAGATCGATCTGTCCCCGTATGAGCCCATGCCTTTTGGCCCTCTTCTAGATGCATCTGCAAAGTCGAAGTCATTTTCGGCTCTGCAGACGGAATCAAAGAAAAGGCATTCTTTTTCAGCCATGTCTTCGTCCACTGCTCCACCTACTGATCAGCCCTCTTCATCTGCTACACCCTCTCGTGATCTGTTGAACGAGAAGGTTTCTGGTCTTTATGAGCTACTCCATCTGATGTTCCAACATCAGGGCATTCCCTTCCCTGCCCATCTCCAGTCTTTTGTACCATCACCTCAGCCTTCTCAGCCTCCTCCTCCAATCATCACTGAGCTTCCTGACCTACTGTTGATATTGCTTCTGAGCCGGTTACTTCTCCTACTCCCGTACACTCCTCTGTAGCTGATCTGGATTGACGCTTCACGGAGACTTCTCACCCTCAGGCCTAAATTTTTTGGTTAGGGTTGAGAGTTTGAGTGTCTGTCTGTATTTTTTTATTGTACTGATGGATGATGATGTATATGGAGTTGATTTTGGCCTTTGTACTCCCTTGTGTTCAGTCATATATATATATATATATATATGATATCACTGTTTGATTCTTATATATTGAGATCCATGTTCGTATGTTGTGCAGTTGTGTCTCTCTCTGTGCTATATTAGATACATGATTTGATCAAAGGCATTTTCTTGCCTTTGAAATGTTGATATTGGATTCTCGTTCATTCAGTCAACTAAAATTTCTTTTGCTGATGAGTTTTTGGTATATATCATTGTTATACGCCTTCGTGTTTTCTCGATTTTATTTTGGTATCACATTAAATATATTTCACATCCCATCTTTAGACACTCATGATTGTTTTAGTACTTAGTTAGCACTATTGTTGTGGTTTCTCTACTCCCACTTTTTGGATAATGACATCGGAAAAGAGAAATAAACATATCATAATTTTGTGCAAAGAAAATTCTAAATTTGAATCTAAGATTAAATTTGCCTTAGATTCAGGGGAAGTAAGATATAATGAATTTGGATTATAAAATCCTAAATTTCTAGCATTGAAATTATTTCATTCTTGCATATCTTACATGTTTGCTTCAATTGATCTATAGATGCCCTTATGAATATTGACTAACTTGATTGGCATCTACGTAGAGGGCGTACGTTTTCATTAAGCACAATTATTTATCTTTTTGTTTATATTTGTTTGTCATCATCAAAAATGGGAAGAATGTTGAGTATTAGACTTCTCCCTACTTGTTGTTGATGACGAACAAACAAAAATACTTGTGACTAATCCCCTACTTGCAATTATTCCATTGCCTAAGCATATCATGAAGGTCAATTGGCAATGGATATCACTCAAGGATCAATCAAGACGAAAAGTGGTCAAAATGATGAATGAAGCTCCTAGAAGACTTCAAACTCATTCTTTGGAAAGAAGAGAGGCTAATACAAAGATGAAAACTTTTTATTCTCTTCTAGTATGTAACTTAGAAGTAGAACTATGTTGGAGCGCACACACATCTTTATTTCTGTGATAGGAAATCATTAGATCATATTTCATTGGCCTCCAATTCATATTTCTCAAGCATCTGCATTTTAGATTTCAACAGGCGACTGCTGAACGTTTAACTGACGCCTGTCTCCAAACAGCCGCATGTGATTTGTTCTACAGTCGTCTGTTTTGCATATAATTTATCATTTGATTTTTGGGCTTTCAACTATAACTTTTATCAACCGACTCCTGTACAAAGTAGGCGCTAGTGACTTGTTAGTCGGCCGCATGTCTCTCTCTTGCCCAAAGATCATTATCTTATCTTCATTCGGCCAGATGACTGATGTTGAATTGACAGTTGCCTGCCCATGGCACATGCGACTGTGTATGCTTCTTCAGTCGCCTGTCGATTCTTGTCTTAACACTTGATGTTTAACAAGTTTTGCAAGTTTCGGCCAGACGACTGATGTTGATTTCACAGTCGCATGTCCATGGCACAAGCGCATGTGTATTCCACATTAGTCGCCTGCCTATCTTCTCAAAACTTCTTAAGTTTTCTCAACTTACTCATGTTTCACTCAGTCGTATGTAGAAGGTTTCTCAGTCAGTTGTTAGGTTTACATGTGTCTGTCAGACATTCATCAGTTGATTGTCCTACGTGGTAAGTTACCGTTTGAATTCTCACCTACCCTCTGACACAGTGCAACAGTCGACTGTTGGTTCTTCATAAGTCGACTGTCGAGTGTGTAAATTCTATCCATTGGCTGTTTCTCCAGAAATTTCAATGGGATTTTTTGCGGATTCTGTTTGAGGGTTTTAGTGAACCCTCAGCTTTCATCTTCAAGTTGAGGGGTTACTCATCTACATGATCATCTTTTGAAAACCCTAAGCTTTCATCTTCAAGTTTTAAAAGCTCTCAAATCCAAAATCCCTAGATTTTTCGAATCTCATTCTCTCTTGCTCTCCAACCTAGAATCCAAGTGATATCCTCTAGGGAATTGGTGGTGACAAGAGAAAGGGCTTTCGCTATTCTTGGAAGAGATTCAACACACAACACACTTTCTCCTTCAAGTTCTACTTCAAGGCTTAGGTGATTGGAAGTGTTGCTATTTCATTATTTCATATCTTTCCATATTAGTTTTACTCTCGGTTTGTGAGAGTGGTTTGCTTGATCCCAAGTTGTGGGAGTCAAGGACATCGATTGTGTTTCAATTTCACTTGTAGGGTTGCTACAAGTGGGTTTAAAGGAAACCTCAAGTTAGGGTTCTAACTTAAGTATCCAGAGGTATCTGAATGGAAGGGACGTAGGATTACCGGAAACAAGTCGGGAGTTGACTTGGGTAATACGAACCCTTGAAACATACTTTGTGTTAGCATTGTTGCATTTTGGGCTTATTTATAATTTTGCATTTATTCTTGGTTAGGAATTTAAATTGGTATAACTTTCATTTAAATTTTATAAACACTATTCAATCCCCATTCTAATGTTTTCCTCCACCCCCGAATCAAATTATTTAATTCCATACCATAATGATTCGGATTGTCGTCATTTGATCGTGAATTCATTTATTCATTTCGACTACCCATTTTGGCAAGCTTTTCACTTGGATGGGCGTTCTCGCCCAATTATTTTTGACACGACCTATCTCTCCCATTTGGCAGGAACCCATCATAAGGAGAAGCTCGGGGTTGTGTCGCTTGCCACTAATGCTCGCAGTGGAGGTAGGGCATTGGACGTGGCGACGCTCGCGGAGGATTGTAAGGATATGATCGAGCAGTTTCCACCACAGTTACACATTTTGGATCAGCCTTTTGCTAAGGTGTATTCTTTCCTTTACGTAGTGTAAATAAATAAAATCAAAATTTAGTTAGTTTGCTTTTGCTTGTTTGCTTTCGTATGCTTTTCTTTTCTTTTATAGGATCTTTTGTGAGATCTAATACTCTCCCAACATTGTAGACAATGTTTATTTTAAGTTGGGGGAGAGTGTTAGAATCTTTAGGATTGTTAGGATTTTGAGTTTAGCCTAAATTTGTTTTTTGAGATACCTCCATTTCGCCATTACCCATTACTTTTTATTGCATATCTTATTTGTCCTCCTTGTCCATCCGTCGCTTGCTTTTTGCTTAGTCCCTACATGTTTAATGACATGCAATTTTTCGGATTATCATTTTGGTATCAAATTCATAAATGTTTGATTGGCATGGTTTAATTTTTTTCCAATTTGGATTCATATGCGAATATGCCACGTATGGAACTACATTATATGTCATGATACTCTCTTTGAGATAATTTGGGAAAAGTTTGGTGTAAGTAATTTCATGTTGGGATGCATGGTGTAGTTTTTAATTGGATTGGGCGTGGCCATTTGGTTATGTTTTGTTTTCCTCTTAAGGAGTGGTTGGATGAGTTGATAATTCATGTTTGAAATGAGAAAGAGAGTAAATATAAGTGAATGTTTCTTCCTAATCACATTGAGTAGCCGGTGCCCCACGAAACATTGGGGAGGACGCCAAAAATGAGATTTAGGATATCATTCCATTCCTTTGCCTATATAGCAGTATCGCATGTATGCAAAAGGAGACGGTGTTTGCATTTCATAGCGTTATCGCGTAAATGCAAAACATAAAAATCAAAAAAAGAAGAAAAAAGAAAAGAAAAGAAAAATGAATGAATAAATGAATGAATAAGCAACATGAGTGATGCAATCTCATCTCTCACAACTTAAAAAGAATTTCTTTTGTTTTGGCCATTTTCATGAAAATTAGAAACTTTGCCGTTTGTGATATATCCCTATAAATGCGATACGGTGCTTATTACTTCACTTTTCTTTGAATTGGATTGAGGAGAATGTCATTTGTCGTTTACTTTCATACATTGAGTATATTGGCTTTGGAATCAATTGGAAATACCATTTTGTGTATGCCATAAGGATATTGTGAGTTGGTGCATGTTTTTCCTTTTAATCCGAATTTATCGCATATTTTGCTAGGGACTAGCAAAAAGCTAGTTGGGGGTGTGATTCAGAGTGAAAAGTGTATATTTATACCCACTAACTACCCCCATTTGTGCTAAAGATTAGGCTTAAACTTGCTCTTTTTGGGTATATTTTTACTTCATGTAATTTTTCGATCTTATTCTCATTCTTTGCATAAAATACGGGTTTTATCATCATTATTGGCTTCCTGATATTTTTCATGCGCTCCTGCTATTATTATGATAATATTGTAAATTTTTGAGAATTAATTGAGCGATTGATTATTTTATAGAATTATTGGAAGTCAATATTGTGGTTATTAAGTCATTATATTCATTTCATAATCAAATTAACTAATTTCTCCTTCTTATATTTTTCAGGTACTCCTGTGGGTCTTGGGGATTTTTCAGATTTTTCTGGGAAATTTCCGAGACTTCTGTCTATTTTTGGTGGATTTTTGGAGGAGAATTGAGCAAAAAAGGATTTTTTGGGATTATTTGAAAAAAGAAAAGAAAAAATAGGGTTTGGGCCCAAAGGCCCGCGGCCCGCTCTTAGAGCGGGCCGCTGGAAATTTTAAAAAATAACGCAGACTTATTTTGCGGGCCGGCCGCTAGGGCCCGCTACCCGCTGGGGGCGGGCCCGCCCAACGGGCGGGCACGCGCACGTCGCGTGCCCGTGCCCAGCGGGGGGGCTTCAGTGCCCGCGGGTCGGGCGCTGGGCCGCCCAACCCGCAAGCCCATTTACTTGATTTTTTCGGACTGGAGCAAAAATGAGAGGGGCAGCTCGGTTTCTTTCTTTTTTTGGCGATTTTAGGGGTTTGTGGAGCCCTTCTTCTTCCCCAAAGGTTAGGGAGGAGCTTAGAAGCCATGGAGATGATGGAGGAGCTTGGAAGAGGTGCCCAAGTGAGAGGGAAGCCTCATTTCTTGAGATATTGGTGATCTCTTCCCTCTCTTCTTTTGTATTTTTGTATTTCTCTTGTTGTATTGAACTCTAGATGAATTTGTCTATGAATCTCATCTTATTTAGTATGATGGAGTAGTGTGATTGGTGTGGGTTGTGATTCATTGTGGTTGGTTGTTAATTCTTTCTTTAATTTCCTCTTGCCCATTTTCATTGTTGATGTTGGATGTATTATTAGGGCACATTTTCATTGGTAAAGACCCGAAAGGGCATAATTCGAAATGAATCCATGTTCCTAATTTGATTAGTGCCATGATAATACATCCATCCCTATTGCTAATTGTTGTGTTCTTTAATGCTAAAGTTTCCGATTGAGTGTCCTTAGCCGGATGATCAATTGAGTTATATGCGGATAATTTGCGCTTGATTAACACCAATCTTAGTGAACCCACAACCCATGCTTTCTCTCCTAGCTATCCTAAATCCTCATTTGGCTCTCTAACCCTACCCACTTAGGATAGATTTGTTGATTTACCACACCGTTTTCCCACTTCCATCCACTTAGCGAGTTAGTTGTAACACGCTTTATCGTTCTTTACCGATCAAATTTGCAAGTGTAGAACGATTTGTCCCTGTGATCCGACCTGGTATTCACCGGTGATTTATTATTGCATTGACACTCCTACGCTTGGGAGTGGAAGGTATGCTCCTTGCGCGTCCTCCCGTTCAATCATCCATACATAAGGCACTACTACCACCATCACACTCCACTACTCCATATCCACAATACCCAGCCTGCACTCATGAAGCATCCAATCTGCTACCTGAAAACCACGAGGTGGAGCACGTCAATGCATGTCCCAGCAGGAAATCCCAAAACTAATGGAAATTTATGTTATTCTTTACTTAATTAATGTGGTTACAAGTTAAGGTAAGATCATGAAGACTATGTAACATAGCATAACGGTAAGGCATACCACTGTATGAAGTAAAAGCATATGAAATAGAGAGGTACCTGCTGTTAGAGAGTGAGCTGCTGCAAAAGAGAGTTAGTGCTACAAATATTATATAAGGAAAGGAATAGCAAATGCAACTACAACTATATGATTATAATGAGAAATAAATACTGGAGGACAAGAAACAACTACAAGTAAGACTTCATAATAAGGATAACGTAATTGCAAGGTGGTAAGTGACAAGTGCAGAGACTAGTAATCCAAGTGCCACAAGCAGACATAGTCTAAAAGAGTATTAATACCACAGTGTCACAACAATACAAGTAGAGGAAAGAGGAAACACTGCAAGGATAACAAGTAACATGTAATTTATAGCAATTACAACTATAACAAGCAAGGAAAATAATCGCAGGTATATTGTGATAAAGTAAGAGTCTCCAGTTATTGATATTTATTCGGAACCCTTGTAAATGCAGGACACAAGGACTTGGACCTCACCCTAAAGGTGGGGTGGCACTCAAACTACCCCGCTAGTGGTACACAACACTGATGAATTTTAACGGGGCATCTTTAACTCCCTCGTCCCTGGTAGGAGTGAGAATATCCTCTATATCACCAGGCGTATCACAGGGTCACTCCCTATAAGGCGAGTGAAAATAGTCACCACAACTACCACGGGTCACTCCACTCCTTGCAGGTGAGTGGGTGCTAAGAATCTCCACCTCCAAGTCCAGTCCTTTTGGATGCTGTTACTCAGATATTCCCCCAAATTCCATCTTGGAAACTCGCCATCTTTAGAAAGGACTAAGACATTCCAAGCTCATTTTAGTTAAACATCATAAGTTATATTATAGGAGTCATGATGGCATGGCCTCACAGTATCAACATTTCTCATTCATATCAATATGGGTCATGCACCTAAGTGTCATGCCCTCCATCATAGCCACATCACATATCAACATAGGTCATGCACCGAAGTGTCATGCCCTTTATCATATCCATTTCAATTCATTACTACTGATAGATGAAACCATGCCTTACATGTCCCAAACATTACCAATTCACAACTTGGTTCATGACATAAATTTATGAAAGTACATTTCTCAAGTTTCTGGATTTTACTTTCAGTTGGGCATTTTCACGAACACGTGGTGGGCATTATTAACATGGCCCCTAGAACATGAACTAATCCATGAGCAAACCACACTATCAAACTCTTTTCCATGTATCAACAAGCATCATGAGCAATGAAAGGAAGAATATATATAATACACAATTCAAAGCACTGCTTAAACGATTTAGCTTGCTGGAAAAATACAGACAGTCATATATGTTGACAGATATCACCCAATTTCATTGTGAATTTAACAAAACTTAATAAACTAAAGCTGTAGATCTACTAGTTAAGTAGTTATAAAATATCAAAAATTCAGGATGTATATGCTAATTATTGTGACATGTACCGTAAAAACATAGCAGATCTGTTCAGATTCAGAAAATATGACATAACTTCTTCAATAAATCTCAATCTATTCCAGCCAGATTCTGATTTTTCATTGAACATAAAAATTGTAGATCTTGAAGTGTAGATGTTCAAAATGTCGAATTTTGTAGAATTTTGATATTTATAGTAGGAGACATAATCAGTTTAGTGAGCGGATGTAAAATTTGGCAAAATCTGATACTCTGGAAATAGTTCCATTGTAGGCCTAATTGCAGTTCGAAATTTGAAAAACTTCAAACATGAAAGTTGTAGATATCTATCCAGTCCTTTCAGCAGAAATTTTTTAGAATTTTTCCATGTCTTAATAAAAATAGCAAGCAAGGAAAACTGAACTACATTTTAGCCACTTCATAACAAAATAATAGTTCAATTTAGCTAAGACTAACATAACATACATTAGGGGAGGGTTTCCTACCTCAATATGGAAGATTTCCCAACTCTCATGCTTATTCTCGATGCCTCATACATCCCTCTAGCTCCAAGCCTCAAGAAGATTCCATCTTGCATTTTTCATATGGTGGCTTATTCCAAAAGAAATGCATAGTATTAGCAAACATGGTATTATTAAAGGGATAACCCCACGATTGCGGCGAATAGCAGGGTTGAAGCATTTTACTATTTCTAGCAGCCCAAGCTATCGGCCAATCCGGGCATCAAATGACCGAAATCATGGCTCACATGTCATCGATAATGCATCACCATCGCATTTAATGGTAAAAAAATACAAATAAACTCACGGGTTCAATACACAAGCAATTTCCACGGTCAACGATTTCTGGGACTCGCACAGAGTTCGCCGGTGTTGTGGAAAAATAAGAGGCCAAATGAGGAGCGTCTACGGTTTCTATGTGAAGAGGAGGCTGTTTCCATGATTTCCATGCGTCTCTTCAACCACTTCTTCTGGATCTATCCCCTCAGGACCCCAGGCTGGTATACGATCATGGCCCTTCGAGGGAGGGAGGCAGTTGCTAGAAGCTCTCCCCACCCCAACCCGAAGTGGAAGGACAAGTTTGTGTTTGTGGTCTTCCAGGGGAGGCAAGCTTCTGCACCGGTTGGGGCACCCCCCAATTTGGGGCCTTCCGAGGATAAGCCGCTGACAGTTGAGGAGGAGAAGGATGCTCTGAAGAGTCTACCAGAGGGCATGAGGTCGGTAGAATGGATATGGTCGGACGAGGTGTTGCATCAGACCGTGTGGACAAAAGATAGATTCGACCGTTCTCGCCAACTTTTCGACCTTTGTCACTCAGACTAACTCGTTTATTGCTCTAGCAAGGATGACCAGTGCAGATCACCAAGTAGATCCTGCACTGAAAGAGGCGATCGAGGCTTAAATCAGGGATGCGGAGGCGAGAATGTTGTCACCCCGGGATCCGACCATACCGAGTCTGCTCGCCAAGATATTTGGAGATCGGACCATGATCATTGAGGGGACTACCCAAGTGGCTCGTCCTCGACCGAAGAAGAAATGCTCCTCCTTTGAGTTTGAAGTGGTTGCACTGGAGGGGGCCAAGAAAAGGGGAGGATCGTTCTCAGTGACTCGGATCCGTCTGGGTCGAATGCAATCGTGGAGCAAGCCTCACGACCAGGGAGTGATGCGTCCCATAAGGAAGGCTCGACGAAGACTCAAGCTCCACCAGATCTTCGCATGTACCAGGACTCCTGGCCTTGGGAGGTCTGTCTTCCTCTGTAGGGTTGCCCGAAGACATCCCCGAGGAGTTCCGACCGATGTTGTTGGAGGGTCGATCTCCTCAGGCCCATCTCGACTGCTCCGAGGAGGGGCTTGTTAGGGCGAGATTCCTGTTGAGGCTTGGGGATTTCGCTCTTCTTGATTGCGGGGCCGCTTTCTGCGTTGTTGAGAATGCGACCCTTACCTGGGACATGGCAGTCATGGAAAGGGCCGACTACGAACGGCTTACATCAGTAGCCGTCCATACCAGCATCCAGGTAATGACCGTATGGGCCTCTATCGAAGTTAACATCTGCGTACAAGTTGATCATCGATCGTTGTATGCATGCTTTTCTGGCTACAACGACATTGCGTCGTCGAGCTTCAGTGGTGGCTGATCATGGTTTCACCCTGGAGGCCGTCATGTCGAGGGTGGAGAAGTCCCAGGCTGAGATAGAAAGAATCAGCCAACTCTCCGAGACGAGGTCGCTAGTTGTTTAGACGCTCGAGCACGAGCTAAGCGAGTCTCGTAAGAGAGAGGCTGAGCAGATCTCCTTGAGGGAGCGATCAGAAAATGCTCCGCTGGAGGAGAGAGTCAAGGCCGACGTCATTGTAGAGAAGGCGATCCATGATGTCAAGGATAAGTTTTCTGAATTTGATGAGCTATTGAAGCAGGGTTACGAGCGATGTCGGTTGGAGATGAAGAACCGATTCCTGGACCTCTCCACGGAGATCGACGAGATACCGATGGTTTTTTCGGACCATGGCGAGGATGAGTCGAGCCATGGTGATGATGATGTAGTGCCCTGTAGTAGCTACTGCACACGTACTAGAGGGGGGGTGAATAGTACTTAAAATAATTAAGAGAGTTATTCCTAACTATTGTGCAAGAAATAAACGACAATACAGAATAAACAACAATCAACAAGAATTAACAAACTCAAACAAAGTATGTAACGGATTCGGATCCACCCAAGTCTCCCCGACTTGTTCCCGGTGATCCTACGTCCCAACCACCCGGATCCCCTCCGGATACTTGAGTTAGAAACCCTAACTCAAGATTTAGCACTATGAAATTCTTGTGAAAAACCTTCACAAGACCAAATCATACACAATATAAATGTGACTCCCACAACCCGGGATCACACTCTCTCTCACAACCGAGAGACAATCACTTGCAATATCAATTGAAATGAAATATGAAATACTTACCACAAAATCCTATGTCTTGAGTATAACTTACCAAATTAGGGCAAGAAGGATTTTGAGGAGAGAATGTCACCAAACCGAAGCTCCACCAATAAGATCGGTGATCGAAGGCAAGGATGGAGGATGGTGACTATGGATCAAGCTCTTGGCTTGGAAGGCTCACAATGGAGAGAATCTCTCTTGAGGAAAATGGCTCAAAGAGTTGAGGGAGAAATTCTTGTGAGGAAGAGAAAGCTTTAGAATGGAGTTGAATAGCTTCTCTTTGATTTCTCTAAATCCCAAAATATGTAGCCTTGAATACTAGGAAAGAACCCCTCCAAGTATATATAGGATAGAGGAAAGAGAGGAGAGAAATTCGTGCAATAAATGCACCAACGGCTCTATTTTGAAGCAGACTAGTCGGTCTAAGAAGGATCACTGACCGACTAGTTCATCAACTAGTCGGTCGGTGATTCAACATGAACCGACTAACAGCTCGACAGCCAAAAGAGTGATTTCCAGGCAATATGAACTAGTCGGTCTAAGAAGACTTTCCAACCAACTAGTTTGCCAACTAGTCGGTCGGTGAGTGTTCTTTGACCGACTAAGAGATGAAATCAAGTAGCTGAATACAAGTTACACTAGTCGGTCTAAGAACAAATTCCAACCGACTAGTTTCACAACTAGTCGGTCGATGAATGTTCTTAGACCGACTAGCTGTAAACAGTAACTCAGGCTGTACAGAGGCAATGATAACTAGTCGGTCTGAGAAGGATTCCTAACCGACTAGATCGTCATCTAGTCGGTCGGTGATCATTCTTTGACCGACTAATTGATCAACAGTGAATGAGCTGAAATGAGCAAGGACATCTAGTCGGTTCATGAAGAGTTGCCGATCGACTAGATCGTTATCTAGTCGGTTGGTTCTTCTTCTTGAACCAACTAAGATGCACTAGAAGCCGAGGGAAGAAGCGATAGGCTTCGGGAAAGTTTCTAATGGCTTCTATGATAATCCTATCTCTAAGATATGAGTGAAATGAAGATTATGATGTAAGTCCTACTCAAGGCTTAACATTCAAAACTATGAAGCTAGAAGACAATAAATAATACATGACGAACCGTCTTCAAAGCTTCACTCTTCATTCTTCTTGACTTCAATATTGCTCCTTGAGCTTCAACGAAGCTTCAGGCACACGATCACATGTATTGAGAAGTCTTGAGACGTCGTTTTTGATGTACGTATTCTTTTGACGACGATCTCCATAACTGCGCTCACAAACAGTTAGTACACGATATTTATGTTTGCTCATCATCCAAAACCAAATCCGGGGAATCAATACTCAACATTCTCCCCCTTTTTGGTGATGACAAACCAACATAAATAATAATCAATAATAATGATTCAATTGAAATTTACTTACTCCCCCTGCATTAATGACACGTTAGTCTCGTATTAAATAGCATCAAGCAGAAGAGAAAGATATGAAATATGAACCAATTATTGACATATAGGATCTAAATCTATTTTATATCTTAACTCTCCCTGAATCTAGCATATCAAAATAGATTCATGGTAAATTGCTTTGAATTATCAATTAGCACATTGTCATTATTAATTCTCTCCCCCTTTGGCATTAGCAAAAAGAGCAGGAGGAGATCAATAACAAGATTTCAATGGCTAAGAAATTAAAGCAAGAGAGTCTAAGAATACGACCACGGTCCAAATGACACCAAAGTAAAATACCAAATGTAAAATACCGAAGAAAATCAAAGCGTGCCAACTTGACCATAATCGAAAATCGAAAAACGAAACCATCAAGCCATAGGCAAAAATTGAAATACGAAATCATCAAGCCATAGGCGAAAGTCGAAATACGAAATCATCAAACCATAGGCGAAAATCGAAATACGAAATCATCAAACCATAGGCGAAAATCGAAATACGAAATCATCAAGCCATAGGCGAAAATCGAAAACGAAATCATCAAGGCATAGGCGAAAATCGAAATACGAAATCATCAAAACTCAAATCAATTTCACGTATTGAGTTTTGGAACATACTCTCCAATATCAACATTCTTAGTTAAATAGAGTGCATGGAAAACAATTCTATGTTTCCATAGAAAGAATTCTATTTAATCCAAGATAATCGTCGAGCGACGAAATCAATATCAGAGACATAAATCCAACGAGAATACCAAATGTAGTGAATTGATACCAAAAGTAATATGCAAAAATGTTTTATGCCAAAAATAGATAGAACATCATAAAACTATGGCATACACAATTCTAGCATACAAATTGAAACAAAATGATACCAATGTAAATATTCTAACAATGCATGCATTCAACATACATGGAAACCAAATGTATATCAAAAGTAAGAATATACTTACAACATTAAGCTCCCCCTACTTTGGTGCATCACTTAAGCACCAACAACTCCATTTGAATGAAAATTCTTTGCAAATCAATGAGTTGGTAGGGTTGGTATCCCACGGTGGATTGAACCTAGAAACACTTAATATGGAGCTAAAATTTGATTTGTTGCTCCTTCTCTTATCCTTGAGTACCTAAAGATAAAATATCATTCCATGGTACCCAAGGACATTGGGTCCTAAGAAATTAGACTTTTGGAAGCCAGTCCAATTGGACTTAGACTTCCCCACATAATTATCATTATGAATTACATTCATAAAATAAGAATTCATATACACTTGTTTTTCATTCATGTTTGTGTCATTCGGGCTCCAAATAGTGAAAATTTTGGGAGCCCTATTCCTATTGGGAACATGCATACGTTGTTGATTTCTATGTGATGCATGTCGTGAATAGGCATAAGATGCATGATGAAATGGTGCATGATGATAATCATTCATATGGGAATGTGAATGAACATATGCATATGGTGGAACACGTGCATGAGTGTGTCTCACAAGGTGTGCACGTTCTCGTGGATGCGGAGCATAAAAATCATTATATGTGCTAACATGTGGAGTAGGATGTGTGTTCCTACGTGGCATGGTATACATGAAAGCATGACCCTTCTTTGGAGGTCCACCCAAAGTGGGTTTCTTTCCAAATGGGGGTGTGTACCTAGCGGAAGCACCATTTGTAGAAGAACTACCCATGACGTGTTTACTCCCACTAGTAGAAGCATCGGAAGATGGCCTAACAAAGGTGGCGGACAATTTGGACGAATCTCCCAACTTATACCCCAAGCCAATGTGATGATTGGCTGGAAGTAAGTCATTTAGGATATTGTCCAAATGGCCCTTACCCTTATTGAATTCATGAATTCGGCCTAATGTGCACTCATACTTCTCGGTGAGAGAATGCAAAGAAGCGTCCAATGTGGACACTTGCGATGCGAGTGCACCAACACGTGACTTGAGATTTTTATTCTCAATACTCAAAGTTGAGTTTTGAGACGTCAAATCCGCTATCACATGTTCATCCGAATCCTCGATATGAACATGCTCAAGTTGAGATTTGAGATTTACAATCTCATTTCTCAACCCTTCAACAACGGTGTCGTTGTTGACGATGATAGGCTTAGGCGAGATTTTAAGACTATCTAGCTCATTTTTAGTCTTAATAAATCTAGTAGCCAAATTAGAAAACTTATTCCAAAGTTGTTCATTAGCTATTCTAAGTTCATCAATAGTTTCCTCTTCGCCTTCATCCTTGCTTCCATCCTCGCTTTCATCTTCGCTTTCATCAGAGGAGGTCTCTTGAACACGTTCATCTTTTCCCATGAATCACGTGTGTGCTTTCTCCACTCGTTCATCATCCGACTCTCCACTTGAGGAGTCCTCTTCGGAGTCGGTGAATGTGCCGACAAGTCCTTTCGTGTGTTTTCTCGACTTGTCGTACTTGGATGCCTTCCACTTCTCCTTGTGTTTGTAGAGAGGACACTCCGGCTTGATATGTCTTGGCTTGTTGCATTTATAACACATGGGAGTAGAAGCATTAGTCGAAATAAATTTTGAATTGCTCTTCAACTTACCTTGTCGGATGAATCGGTTGAACTTCTTTGCCATATCGGCCAAAGCTTCCATGTCCAACTCTTCTTATGATTCTTCATCATCAGTAGATGGGGCGGCCTTGTACGCAATCACCTTTTTCTTTGGCTCGTCTTGCTTCAAGTACGCCTTCATCTTTTCCTTCATCTTGATCGTGCTTTCCTTGCGTACCTCGTAAGACAACAAGGTACCCATTAGTTGAACAACGGTATATTTGTTCATATCATTACCTTCCTCGATGGCGAAGGTACGCTTCTCCCAACAAGAAGGAAGTCCGTCAATAATCTTTGCGACTTTCTCCTTTTGGGTGTAGATCTTCCCAAGCGCTTCAAACTCGTTGGATATGTCCACGAAGCGAGCATAGTAGTCCTTCATAGTTTCACCATATTCCATGTGAAACAACTCAAATTCTTTGTTAGCGACAACGAGTTTAGAATCTTTTACCGTACTCGTTCCTTCGTGCAAGATGAGGAGTAGGTTCCATACTTGATATGGACTCTTACATGTGCATATCTTGTTGAAATCTTCGGGCTCCAACGCACATTGCAAGGCGTTCATTGCCT
The DNA here is from genome assembly GCA_030789695.1 of Scilla litardierei. Lineage (NCBI taxonomy): Eukaryota > Viridiplantae > Streptophyta > Magnoliopsida > Asparagales > Asparagaceae > Scilla > Scilla litardierei. The sequence continues at coordinate 94,907,525 of CM061131.1, forward strand.
TGGCATTGCTTACCTCCGCGGTGACCTCCGCGGTAGTCCACTTCGCGAAATCTCCTTCGGCGGGCTCGACATACTCCGTCATCGTGGCTCTCCAAAGTGAAGCGCTCTGGAGGAAAGTTTCCATCCGGCATTTCCAGTACACATAGTTGGTACCGTTGAAGTGAGGAGGCCTGACAGAGGATTGTCCTTCCATAACTGAAGAAGATCCGTGACGATCCTTGAAGACGTTGTAGTCGTTGTTTGTCATAGCTTTGACCTTGTAGCTTTAACCTTGGCTCCGATACCAATTGTAGTGCCATGTGGTAGCACACGTACTAGAGGGGGGTGAATAGTACTTAAAATAATTAAGAGAGTTATTCCTAACTATTGTGCAAGAAACAAACGACAATGCGGAATAAACAACAATCAACAAGAATTAACAAACGCAAACAAAGTATATAATGGGTTCGGATCCACCCAAGTCTCCCCGACTTGTTCCCGGTGATCCTACGTCCCAACCACCCGGATCCCCTCCGGATACTTGAGTTAGAAACCCTAACTCAAGATTTAGCACTATGAAATTCTTGTGAAAAGCCTTCACAAGGCCAAATCATACACAATATAAATGTGACTCCCACAACCCTGGATCACACACTCTCTCACAACCGAGAGACAATCACTTGCAATATCAATTGAAATGAAATATGAAATACTTACCATAAAATCCTATGCCTTGAGTATAAATTACCAAATTAGGGCAAGAAGGATTTTGAGGAGAGAATGTCACCAAACCGAAGCTCCACCAATAAGATCAACGATCGAAGGCAAGGATGGAGGATGGTGACTATGGATCAAGCTCTTGGCTTGGAAGGCTCACAATGGAGAGAATCTCTCTTGAGGAAAATGGCTCAAAGAGTTGAGTGAGAGATTCTTGTGAGGAAGAGAAAGCTTTAGAATGGAGTTGAATAGCTTCTCTTTGATTTCTCTAAATCCCAAAATATGCAGCCTTGAATACTAGGAAAGAACCCCTCCAAGTATATATAGGATAAAGGAAAGAGAGGAGAGAAATTCATGCAATAAATGCACCAACGGCTCTATTCTGAAGCAGACTAGTCGGTCTAAGAAGGATCACTGACCGACTAGTTCATCAACTAGTCGGTCGGTGATTCAACATGAACCGACTAACAGCTCGACAGCCAAAAGAGTGATTTCCAGGCAATATGAACTAGTCGGTCTAAGAAGACTTTCCAACCGACTAGTTTACCAACTAGTCGGTCGGTGAGTGTTCTTTGACCGACTAAGAGATGAAATCAAGTAGCTGAATACAAGTTACACTAGTCGGTCTAAGAACAAATTCCAACCGACTAGTTTCACAACTAGTCGGTCGATGAATGTTCTTGGACCGACTAACTGTAAACAGTAACTCAGGCTGTACAGAGGCAATGATAACTAGTCGGTCTGAGAAGGATTCCTAACCGACTAGATCGTCATCTAGTCGGTCGATGATCCTTCTTTGACCGACTAATTGATCAACAGTGAATGAGCTGAAATGAGCAAGGACATCTAGTCGGTTCATGAAGAGTTGCCGACCGACTAGATCGTCATCTAGTCGGTTGGTTCTTCTTCTTGAACCAACTAAGATGTACTAGAAGCCGAGGGAAGAAGCGATAGGCTTCGGGAAAGTTTCTAATGGCTTCTATGATAATCCTAGATCTAAGATATGAGCGAAATGAAGATTATGATGTAAGTCCTACTCAAGGCTTAACATTCAAAACTATGAAGCTAGAAGACAATAAATAATACATGACTAACCGTCTTCAAAGCTTCACTCTTCATTCTTCTTGACTTCAATATTGCTCCTTGAGCTTCAACAAAGCTTCAGGCACACGATCACGCGTATTGAGAAGTCTTGAGACGTCGTTTTTGATGTACGTATTCACTTTGTAAGGTCTGACCTGCCTGACGGAAAAAAATTTGAATGTATAGGGGGAATGTATGGGGGTTAATGTGGGGACCTAGGTCGTTCAGTAGCGAAGGGGTGGCCCTTTCGACTTACGGCTAGAGAGTCATTCAGTCGCAAAGGGGGACCCCTTCAACTTACGACTTAGGCTCGAAAGAGTAGTTCATTTGCAAAGGAGTGGATCCTTTGACTTATGGCTGACGACTGTTTCGGAGAGTCATTCCGTAGCGAAGGGGTGGCCCCATCGACTTACTGCTGACGCTTGTTCGAGAGTCATTCAGTTGCAAAGTGGTGGCCACTTGACTTACGACTGATGCTTGCTCGAGAGTCGTTCAGTTGCGAAGGGGTGGCCCCTTCGACTTACGGCTACCGACCATTTAGGAGTGTCTTTTAGTAGCAAAGGGGTGGCCCCTTCAACTTATGGCTGACGCTCGTTCGAGAGAGTCATTCAGAAGCGAGAGGGCGGCCCCTTCGACTTACGACTGACGACGGTTAGGAAGGGTCGTTCAGTGGGGAAGGGGTGGCCCCTTCGACTTACGGCTGACGCTCGTTCGAGAGTCGTTCAATTGCGAAGGGGTGGCACCTTCGACTAGCGGCTGACGACCGTTCAGGAGAGTCGTTCAGTAGCGAAGGGGTGGCCCCTTAGACTTACGGCTGCCGACCATTTAGGAGTGTCGATCAGTAGCGAAGGGGTAGCCCTTTCGACTTACGGCTGACGCTAGTTCGAGAGAGTCGTTCAGTAGTGAGGGGTCGGTCCCTTCGACTTATGGCTGACGCTCATTCGAGAGAGTCGTTCAGTAGCGAGGGGACGACCCCTTCGACTTACGGCTGACGACAGTTTGGGAGAGTCGTTCAGTAGCGAGGGGACGACCCCTTCGACTTACGGCTGACGACAGTTTGGGAGAGTTGTGGTGGCCCTTCGACTTACTGCTGACGACCGTTCGGAAGAGTTGTTCAGTGGTGAAGGGGTGGTCCCTTCGACTTACGGCTGATGCTCATTCGAGAGTCGTTCAGTTGCGAAGGGGTGCCCTCTTTGACTTATGGATGACGACCATTCGGGAGAGTCATTCAGTAGCAAAGGGGTGGCCCCTTCGACTTACGGCTGACACGTATTCGAGAGAGTCGTTCAATAGCGAGAGGGTGGCCCTTTCAACTTATGGCTGACGACCGTTCGGGAGAGTCGTTCAGTAGCGAAGTGGTGGCCCCTTTGACTTACGGCTCATGCTTGTTCATAAGAGTCGTTCAGTAGCAAGGGTGTGGCCCCTTCAACTTATGTCTGATGACTGTTTGGGAAGTCGTTCAGTGGCAAAGGGGTGGCCCCTTCGACTTACAACTGACGCTTGTTCGAGAGAGTCGTTTAGTAGCAAGGGGGTGGCCTCTTCGACTTATGGCTGATAGGAATTTGGGAGAGTCATTTAGTGGCGAAGGAGTGGACCTTTCGACTTACGGCTGACGCTCGTTTGAGAGTCGTTCAGTTGTGAAGGGGTGGCCCCTTCAACTTACGGCTGACGACCGTTCAGGAAAGTCATTCAGTAGCAAAGGGGTAGCCCCTTCGACTTACGGCTGACACCGAGTCGAGAGAGTCGTTCAGTAGCGAGGGGGTGGCCTCTTCGACTTACAGCTGACGACCATTTGGGATAGTCATTCAGTAGCGAAGGGGTGGCCCCTTCGACTTACGACTGACGCTCGTTCAAAAGAGTCGTTCAGTAGAGAAGGGGTGACCCCTTCGACTTACGGCTGACGCTCGTTAAAGAGAGTCGTTTAGTAGTGAGGGGATGGCCCCTTCGACTTATGGCTAACGACCATTTGGGAGAGTTGTTTAGTGGCAAAGGGGTGGCCCCTTCGACTTACGGTTGATGCTCGTTCGAGAGAGTCGTTCAGTAGCGAGGGGTGTCCCCTTCGACTTATGGCTGACGACCATTTATATTATCTTAAGTTCGGCTTTCCCAACACCTCTTGAGGATCGGGTCCTTTTTCGAGGGGAGTTTTTGATTGGGTAATCTCTACAAACTTTACGAAGGCTCAAAGAAGCAAAGCTTTGTTTGATAAAGGAAACATGCTTTATTAATGAAAATAAAAAATGGAAAAGGCATACATGTGTTTTCCGATCAACATCGGAGCTGTTGCAGTTCATTACCGTGTTATTTGTCGGGGGTTTCAGGTGGCTCATCCGTCGACCACCTTGTGACGGGAAATCTTGTCATCTTACCCTTCTGCTTCGAGGATCCTTCCTTGCTAGATGGATCACTGGCCGAGCCTTTTGGATGTCCCCGGTTGACTAGGGCGTCGATCTCCTTCTTGAGGGTCCAACAGTCGTTCATGTCGTGCCCATAGTCATTGTGATATTTACAAAATTTGAGGTCGTCCCTTTTCTCGTATTTGCCCTTCTTTGTAGCCTCTTGTATCAGCTCTTCTCACGGGGCATATGCGAGGACTTCTATCTTAGGGACGACTGGCTTAGTGTAGGTAGTATGCTCCTTTCTTCGAGGGCTCCTCTCCCTAGGCTTCTTGTCTTGATACTCCGGGCGTGGGGTTCTTGAGCTTGATTTCTCTTGCCTCGTGTCTCCATGGCAGGAGGGGGTGCTTTTTTTGCATTCGCTCCGACCGGTTCTTCAGCCTCCTAGAAGGAAGTGAATCGATCTATTATGTTGAGCATTTCTGCGACAGTATTAAGGGAGACTGGTGAAGGGCCCTCCTCAAGTGCTTGTTCCTGACCGCCTGGGTGAGCGCTGCTATGATGGTCACGTCCGGCGTCTCTTCTACATCAGGCCTTTCGTCGTTGAATCTAGAGACGAAGGCTCGGATTGACTCGTTCTCATTCTGTTTGTGTGAGAAGAGGTGGGACGACTGCTTCTTGGGTCGTCATCCGGCGGCAAATTTCTTGCAGAATATCTCTGCTAACTCGTCGAATGAGCTGATGCAGCAACTGGATAGCCCTTTGTACCAGCTTTCTGCCCTCTTGGTCAGGGTGGCATTGAATGCTCTACAAAGGTATGGCTCGTTGGCCCCGTGGAGTAGCATGACATTCAAACAATTTTGAATGTATGACCATGGGTTGCCTCTGTCATCATAAGCTGGTATGGCCGGGATCTTGAACTTGTGGATAAAGGGAGCGGAGAGGATATGCTCCTTCAGGGGAGTCTTCCGAATAGTGGATTAGACCAGCACGGATCCTCCCACTCCGGCTTGCGAGAAGTTGGCTCCGGGGGATCGATTCAGGATCTCCTCCCCTCTTGCAAATCCTCTTGCAGGGTTTAGTGGGTTATAACATGGAGTAGCTCCGTATATTACCCGATCCAAGATGTTGCAGGATGCCGCCCAGTAATTGGAGTGGGTGGGTTCCCGCTGAGGTACGAAAGCTTGATTGTCGACCACTGCTCCGTTGTATTGGGGGGCTGGGGTGGTCAAACTGTCAAGGTTGATCTCTGCCCTTGGGTTCCCTAGATCCCGGAGGTATGCTGAGCCCCTTGTTGGCGTTATGTATATGTTAGGAGGCGGCGGCGGCACATTTACGGGGGATGGGTGATGCACCCGAAACTTACATCTAAATTTCACCCGACGGTGTCACGATCGCCGGGCGTGGTATGGCCCCTAGGTTTCAATTCCGGGCTCAATCCGAAGCGGACGTTGTCAAGTTGTAATACAAATGATATCGAATCCCACAGGGACGGTGATACTGTGTATGGGTTATTAGTTCACTTCTATACCTCGAAGTGAGATAACTATCGGGTTAAAGAGTTGATTGGGGTGTTGTTGTTGTTTTACTAATAAAAAGGGACTAGGACGTTAGGGATCCCCTCTAAGATCGTCAGGGATCGACGTTGGAATAGAATCCTTACGTTGCATTAGGGTTAGGGGATTAATCTCCCAATTCGTACCACTCTCGTGGGTTAGAATTGTGACATATTTCGATAGCTCTCGTTGACGCAATGGCAGTAGCCGTCAACGTAGGGGTATAGTTCATCGATGGATCTCCTCAAGGCACAAGCCGGGCATGGTCACGAGCCTTAGTTGGATCCACCGATTTCCCTATTCGAATCCCGAAGATACCCCTTAAGCACATCAATTCCACAGACCGTGGGCATGATCTCAGTACAGGTTATCTAGGGATTTGGTATGATCGACCGAAATAATTTCATAAATCCCTAATTCAACGTAGAGATCCAGATCTACGTCTTCCCCTAGGATCTTAGGGCTAACCCATCAGCCCTAAAAAGATCTACTCACTCATGGCAATATTAGTGAATAAAAACATCATTTTTAGAGATGAAGACATCATAACAAATCGATAGAATAGAAATAGAGGGCTTACAGCGAGAGATAGATAAAAATTGCAATTTATAGATCCAAAGAGAATTCCAGATTCCCAAGCGCAAGAACGATAGAGAACCAAATTAACAATCCAAAAGTTTCGATCCAAAACGTCTTCAGAAATTTAATCTAAAAACTAACAACTTTTCTCCTCAGCTCCGCTCTCAAAAACCTATTCAAAAACTCTCCAAATCCATCCCCTCCAGATCGACTCACCGCTGCAAGACTTCACTGCTCAGATCGCGCAATAGCCGCATCAAAAATGTTTCCAAAAATAGCCTCAGCACTCTCGACCGAGTAAGTGACTCGATTTAGCAATGCGTTGCTCGGTCGGTTGCTCGGACCGAGCAGCTGTACTGCTCGACCGAGCTTGACCGGGAATCGAAAATCTCCAATTTCTTTACTATGCCTGCACGGGCCGAGTCAGCTCTGCTGGTCCGAGCAGAGGCTGACTCGGTTACTGAGTGGTTGCTCGGGCCGTGCACTGGATTGCTTCAGCTTTGGGGTGAAGGGATGCTCGACCGAGCAGATGCACTACTCGGTCCGAGCTATCCCCATATCTGCCTCCTTTTCTCAATTGCCTTTGCTCGGTCCGAGCATTTGTACTGCTCGACCGAGCAGCCTGGAAAATTCTCTCCTAAGGCTAATGAAGCTCCTCTCTCCTCTGCTCTCTCTCCTCCACTCCTCCCAAGGATACCAAAACATGGCAAACTCCTGTAGGGCTTCATCAATGAGCTCACGGGCGTGTCGGATGTGTCCATACCCAAGTCGGGTCCCAAATTGCTCCAAAATCCCTGAAAACTCATAAAACACTACGAAACTCGAATATAACGTCAGAAACGCGATATCGTAGGAAAATATGGGATTTGGATGCGAAAATGGCATGGAATGCAATGAAACGATGATATGAAAATAGTAGAAAATATGGACACACCAAAATTCCCCAAGCTTACATCTTACTTGTCCTCGAGGAAGACGAATACTAGGTACGCCGGGAGGAAAACAAAAGAAAATAAGAAATGAAAATAGGAAGAGGGAAGGATGGAAGTGGATGGAGGACACTAAGGATGATCGGTCAAATCCCAGGCCTAAGTGGTATATCACGATGCTCTAAAAAGTAAACATGCATGCTACTGACAATTTCTAGTTTTACAGATCATATGACTAGCATGCAATAAAGGCAAAAGATAGGGATCTACTAAAATAATGCCATCAAATCATAACAATCTCATGCAATACATAGAGTCTAGTATAGAAAAGTTGGCAACACCCTTTTCAATCACAGATACACAAGGAGCATATAGAAATCACACAACATGCAATAGAGAATAGAAAAAGTCATGCCATTCAGTTATTCATTTCGATTCATGAAAAATCTCCAAAAGCTAAAGCATTTTGTAAAGTTTAGGTACTATTAAATCTCCCCATTATGCACCGTCTCCACTCTAATGTCATACTCACTCATTTGATCAGTTGGTTTACCCCCCAAGCTTAGCTTGAGGCGTCACATCTAGGAATAGGATATGAAATTTTTCTTCTTCCCGGTATATATGATAGCTTCTAATAAAAGGATACAAAACAATTTTTATTCTTTTTCTTTCTTTTTATTTTCTTTTTCACATATGAATATATACTCTTTTTTCTTTTCCTTTTTTTCTTTTCTTAATTTTTCATTTAGAAGATATACTTTTTCCTTTTGGGTTTGGGAAGTGAGATGGGATAAAGATAGCTGTGGGGGTGTAACCAACTGATATGTAGAGAAATAAATATAGGTATGTGGAGAAGGAAAATATTATATCTCTCGGTTCACTCATAGGAGGTGCACAACAGTTTGACAAAATAATACCCTAACTTAACTCATAAATAGCATGGACATTTTCATTCCTCTAGATGAACACTGAAAAAACATGCAGTAATAGGCACAATGAAAGCAAGCATGCAAACAGAAGTGAATAAGATGATAAAAACAGATGCTCCAGGTGTTCCCTGGGTGCATTACCCAATATAGTGCATACTAGATACTAATTCATGCATTTATTTTCAATTCATTTTAAACATTAAATCAGATAGATCAGCAAAAGAAATGCACGCATATAGATAGTAAAGCTGAAATTACCTTAATAGCGTGTCAACATATAGCAAGCATCGTGAATAACTACTAAGACTACGAGAGGTATCATCATGCGGAACATCCTTAGCATAGAAAAGAGAAAAAGGCGGAGAAAATAGGAAAACGAAGAAAAAGAGATGCATGCATGGTAAAAAGAAAGAAAATATGATGCAAAATGAGAAAAAAAATAAAGGGACGTGAGAAAGTGGTGAAAAAATAAAATAAAAACTGAAATAAGGAAGAAAATGTAAAAGAAAAATGAAAAATAAAGCGGTAGCGCTCATCCCCCAAGCCAAAACCTAGCAGTGTCATCACTGCTAAGAAAACGCTAGTAGGTGGGAGATGATGCTAAATGTGGTTGGGTGGGCGGGGAGATATAAAAAAATAAAAACTGTGCAAAAAAACTAAAATATGACATGATGCGATGATGTATGAGATATGATGCATGAGTGGGTGTCCTCCCCCAAACTATATAAGTGCAGGGCCCCGAACAGACAGATGGGCACAAAAATAAGTGAGTGTGGCAAAAACGGGTAAGGACGACATCAAGCAGAGGCACCACCCTCTGGGGGTGTGATGGGTCCCTCTGTTGTGGACTCGGTAGTGTGGGAGGATCAGGCTGGAGCTCAGCTGGTGGGTCGGTGGGTGGAGCAGTGGTGGTAGTGTGAGGCTCAGCTGAAAATAGCACAAGGGCGGACATGGGATCTACTGTGATGTCCAACTCAGAAGTGGAAGAAGCAGGCTCTGCAAAAGCCTGGAAAAGTGAAGCACTGAGTGGTGCAGTGGAGGTCACAGTGGCTGGCCTGGGTGGTGGAGCATGTGTGAGGATCACTGGAGGTTGTCCACGTGTCCTGAGGAGGTCTATGATGGATGCCAAGTCCGACTCGACTCTCGAGTGGTGTGTCGCCGTCGAGCATACAAAGTCATCGAAATCTCTCCATAGGAGAGAAGTCGACTCCTCTAACATTGTCAGGCGACCGTCTGTAGTACGGGAGTCGAGGGGAAGGCGAGGAACGTGGCGCTGAGTCACCATTCTCGTGAATCGGTCCCGTGCTGCTGAGGCATGGTGCCTGGTGTGGAAGGTAGGAGAGGGTGAGCTCGAAGGTAACTCAGAAGTGGATGAAGAAAGAGCGGCTGTCGACACAGAAGTGTTGACAGATGTCGAGACGCTCTCTGTAAAGATGGTCGTGGATGATGAAGAAGTGGTGCCAGAAAGCAGAATGTGGTGACCTAAAGAGAGAGGAAGTGAAGCTATGAGGTCACTGAGAGGAGGAAGAGTGGGGGCAGGGTCATGCTCTGGAAAGTCGAGATCTGTGAAATCAGGAGCAGACTGTATCTCAGTGCCCTCCGGCACGGAAATGGTGGAGAGAGAGATCTGAGTCTCGGGGCAAGAAGTAGAGACGGTCCCCAAGGGCTCGACGGTGGTGGAAGCGGTGGATACAGAAGTTGTAGAAGAAACGGCTCCCGAGGGTGATGGGTGGACGGGTGGTGGTGGAAGGTCGGCTACTAAGGCAGCAATGTCATGCAACTCGTACCCAGCGGAGCATGGCACCGGGTCATCGACGGCTGCTTTGACGGGTGCTCCGGGAGGCTCGAGTATGTGTAGGGGAGGGAGTGCGACCCTAGGGATCATCCAGTCAAGCTGGACTGGAGCAATATGGGTGAGGTGTGGGGTCAAAAGTACCATGTGTGGAGTGTGGTGGGTGCCTACGAGATATAACCAGTGACGATCCCCTTAAGGTCTGATAATATGCATGTGCTCGAGCACGTCGAGGATCAAGCGTATTGGGCCAACAGGGTGTGTAGGTCATCTGGAATGTGAATACTAAGCATAGGAGCAAAGATGGTAAAGAATCCGCCACAGCAGACGTCCGTGGAGAAGTAGGTGGTGGCGGTCTGAATGAGGCAGTGACACAACCAGTGTGCTGCGTCAGAAAGCATGAAAGGGCAGAGGGAGCCGTCAGGGTGAAATCGCAGAGGCCGTGTCATACCCATAAGGTGGGTAAGCTCTGGGAGGGACATGGTCCCGACCTCTGGGCTACAGAAGATAGTGGTGGCTAAGTGCCTCTGCGCGTAACGAAGGCAGGGGTGCACGATGCATGATGCCTTCGCCCGGCTAGGGCGGTACTGATCAAGGCCAGAAATACGCTACCAAAAGGTTGGAGCGTCGAAGGTGTCAACATCATAGTGGGGAGAAAATGCGGCTCTGGGCTCGAGGATGGCGGGGAAGTGAAAGTACTCTCGAATCATGGCATGTGTAATAGTGCAATCGTGATCCATGAGTCGAAAAGTGATGCCATCACCATCAGGGTTACGGGCGAGGGAGCTAAGAGCCTCCAGGGTAATGTGGGTGTATATGGGGGCATGGGCACCGAGGAAGCGATCGAAAACAATCGCTCGGTAGAGGTGATGGACCTCCTGAAGGAGTCCCAGGGATCGGAGAGTAGGCACGTCTATGAATAATGTAGGTACGAGACGACGCTATGAGATCCTAACGAAGAGCTCGCGGTGTGCGTCATCCCAAAAAGTGATTCCAAAGGTCCGTAGACGTGCTGGCAGAGCATCCTTAGTGGAGGTGAGGTATGGGGGTGATGAGTGAGCGGTGGTGGGTGTAGCGGTGGAGATAGGGGCTGTGGTGGTAGGGATAGTGGCGGTCGTGATAGGTGTGGTAGTGGTGGTGGTGGCAGTGATCGAGATGGGAGCTGTAGAAGGGGGTGGTAGTGGTGGTGGTAGTGGTGGTGAGACGGGCGCGACGTGGGGGTCGGGAAGAGGAAGCGCCAGGAGCGGGCCTCTTCCCACGAATCGGTGGGGTGGTGGTACCTCGCGTGCGAACCATCGTATTGATGGTATTGTGAAGCTACGGTATAAAAATAAGTAAGGGGAAGAGTGTACCGAATGTGCTAGCGATGCGAGTGCTAAAATATCCCCCAAGCTAGTCCCGACAGCAGCTGCTGACGTAGGCAAGGAATACCTACTGATAGAAATAAGCAAAACTTCAGAATGGGGATTTAATTTGGGGGATATGTTGAAATTGGGTTGCTCGACCAAGCAGTGCTACTGCTCAATCCGAGAAATGCGGCTCGGTTGAAAAGTATGACCGAGCACTAGTGCTCGGTCAGCTTGGGCAAATGGGGGCACGAAGGTAATGGCTGCTCGATCGAGGCACTGTAAGTGATCGATCGATCAGGGGAGTGGGGGGGATTAGGGCAGCGGGTTCCAGCGGTTTGGTGGGGGTGTGTGCGATTCGGTGGGAGAGGAGGGTGGATGAGGAGTCGGGGAGAGGAATTTGGGGTGGATGGATGGACAGCACCGTCGGTGGCGGTGGCGCCGTCGACGGCGTCGTCGATTAGAAGGGGAAAATACGGGTGGAAAGAGAGGGCGGGGCGGAGAGATAGAGATAGAGAGAAAAGAGGAGGGAGGCTGACCGGGGATCGGCGGTGGGACGGGTGGCGCGACGGTCGACGCAGGCGATGGACGACGGCGACATGGGGGTGAATGAGTAGGGAGTGAGGGAGAGCTAGAGGAGATCTTAGGATAAATTTTTTTTAGATTAGGTAAATTTTTTTAAAGGGTAAGTAAAAATCGAAATGAGTTGGGTTTAAAAACCCAACTCGTTCGACTGTGGGGCCCATGATTGTAGGATAAATCGACTCGGTCCGAGCAGTGACACTGCTCCGTCGAGTCGATTATGATAAAAAAAATTAAAGTTAAGTTGTAGATACTCCCTCGTATGCTCGATCGAGCAGTATACTGCTCGGTCGAGTCATTTCCTACTCGGGCCGTGCTAACGCCACTCGAGCAGTGTAGGCAGAGTGATGATTTCTCCACATTTCCAAAAGCCTGTGCAATCCGATCGAGTAGTTTACTGCTCGGTCGAGTAGATTTCTGCTCAGACCGAGCAGGGTGTCTGCTCGGGCCGTGTTGAGTAAGCAATAATTTCCGTTTATGCACTGCTCGACCGAGCAGTGAAGCTGCTCGGTCGAGTCTCCTGTATCTCCTTTTTGCTCCTTTTTCCTTTATTTCCTCTTCAAATCTTCGAATCTGCTGCTCTCCTTCAGCTTCCTTCCATTTATAATGTCGATACGCATGCCCCCTCATGTCCAACCTGTACAAAGGAAGAGTTCATCAAATTTTTGTGGTTTTATAGTTTTGTCTCTAAAATAAGAAATAAAAATAAGAAATTGAAAAAGAAAAATCCAAAATCTAAGAAATTGGGTTGCCTCCCAATAAGCGCTCGTTTTTAGTCATGAGCTCGACTCCCTTTGATTTATTGATGGTCGTTTGGTGCGCGTGGAATCCGCGCGTCATTCTTTTCGACGGTGCAATCCTGCGGTACTTGGTATCTGCCTACTTCAAGCTTCTCCTCTGAGTAGCCTATGGC
>CM061131.1:94920765-94963762 GCA_030789695.1 Scilla litardierei
TGCCGTGGGCAGGCAACTGTCAAGTCAACATCAGTCGTCTGGCCGAATGAAGATAAGATAATGATCTTTGGACAAGAGAGAGACATGCAACTGACTAACAAGTCACATGTGCCTGTAACTTGGACAGGCACCTGTACTTTGTACATCAGTCACCTGATGAAAGTTAAATGATAAATTATGTGCCAAATAGACGACTGTAGAACAAATCACATGCGACTGTTTGGAGACAGGAGCCTGTTAAACATTCAGCAGTCGCCTGTTGAAATCCAAAAATGCACATGCTTGAGAAATATGAATTGGAGGCCAAGGAAATATGATCTAATGATTTCTTGGGACAGAAATAAAGATGTGTGTGCTCCAACATAGTTCTACTTCTAAGCTACATACTAGAAGAGAATAAAAATATTACATCTTGTATTAGCCTCTCTTCTTTCCAAAGAATGAGCTTAAAGTCTTCTAGGAGCTTCATTCATCATCTTTGATCATCCAATCCACTTTTCATACTTTCATTGATCCTTGAGTGCCATCAATTGCTAATTGATCTTCATGATATGCTTAGGCAGTTGATTAACTGCAAGTAAGGGATTAGTCACAAGTATTTATGTTTGCTCATCATCATCAACACCAAGTAGGGAGAAGTCCAAACTCAACACCTTAGTGTTATATTTGGGTGTGTTGAGTTCTACCTAAGAGAAATGTGTACATAAGTTTTAATTGAGCCATGTTACATATGTGGAATGTTATTTTTTTCGGAATGTTGTGTTTCTGTGTCTCTCTTGGTGATGTTGCGATCCATTGAGTATTGTAGAGCATTACATATACTATCCCAGCATGTGTGCAGTGGCCTGCCTCTGTATTATTTCTCTCTCTTCTCCTCTCATTCTCCATCACCCTTGCCTCTTCGGGCATACCTGGGACGGATTCCTACTTCCCGGGTATCCTGGGAAGCGGGGTGTGACACATTGGTGCCAAGATTTCGGTCGTTTGTTAATGGGATTGGCCGATATCTTGGGCTGCCAGAAATAGTAAAATGCTTCCACCTTGCTATTTGCAGCAAACAAGTGGTTATCCCGCTCGAAATCTTATGGAAATTCGTGGAAACTATCTCCTCTTAGAAACTACGGATGCTCCTCATTTGGCCTCTTATTTTCCCACAACGCTGGTAAAATCGTTACACAAGCAATTGCAACGGTTAACTATTTTTGGGACTCGCATGGATTTCGCAGGTTTTGTGGGTAAATAAGAGATCAAATGCGGTGCATCTAGTGTTTCTAAGTGAAGAGGAGACGTAGTTTCCATAATTTCTCATTAGATTTTGATTGGGATAATAACCCCATGGTTGTTCCGAATAGCAGGGTTGAAGAATTTTACAATTTCTGGTAGCCCAATGTATAGGCCAATCCGGGCATCAAACGAACGAAATCTTGACTCCTACGACATCGATAGTGCATCACCATCGCTTTTCTTGAGAAAACAATAAGAATCCACTCACGTGTTCAATACAAAAGAAATTACCAAGGTTAACGATTTCTGGACTCGCACGGATTTCGCAGACATGTGGGAAATAAGAGTCCAGGAAATAAGAATCCAAATGAGGAGTGTTCGCGTTTCCATGTGAAGAGTAGATAGTTCCATGATTTCCCATGATATTTTGAATCGGATAATGAAGCTATTTAGAATACAATTCATGCTAAAATAAATACCAATAATTTAATACATAGATTAAAATCAGAATAATACCACCATATTAAGGAGCTTTGAGTTGTGATCGTTCTGACACAAGCGGTTCGTCGATCTGAGCTCTGTGGACAAAGTTATGAACTTTTCAGTGTCGCTCGTCAACCTCCTTCTTCTTCCTGCGAATTTGATGATCTCTTTGAAGTTTGGAGGAGAGAAATTAGACAAAGATGAACGGAAATAAGTCTATGGCCGGCCTTGTTTGCTTGTGCTCTCTCCTTTGGGGGGGTTTTCTTGTAGAAATAGGAGTCATATACATAAGGCAGGGGTCCAAGGGTTATAGTCTAATAGGAACTCACCCTTTGTTGGTATCTTATAGATAGAATCCGATTCAATTAAAACTCATTGAGATTGATTTGATATGATTTGTTTTCATCCCATCACCTTGGTCCAATGAACTTGGTCAATCTGCTGTTGGAAATAGAATTCTTTTATATCCAAATTAAATCTATTTTGAATCCAAATTGAACCAAAATTTGACCAAGTCAAATTCTCTTAAGCCAAATTGATTTGAACTTGATTTGATTGTATATTTGAATTTTGAACCTTATCCCTCCATGTTATATTGATCAAGTCTAATTCTCTTAATCACAAGATTGCCATCTTTCCATCTCTTGCATATAATTCCAACTTTGCCATTGTGCACAATTTGCAAGATTACCATTAATCAATATTCACTAGTTTGCCACTATATGCTCCATGTTTATTTCCACATGAAAACAATTAACAAACACATCAAAAACATTCACGAAGGTTTGTTATCATGAAACAAGAAATCACAGATCGTTGTACCACCTACGTTGTATCTATCATTCAAAAGTGCAATTTTGATAAACAAAAGAGAGATAAACAATAATCTTAGTCTTTATAAATTTTGCACTTTTTTCAAATATTTTTTTGTTTTAATTTTTATGGGTTTTCAAAAAATTTCTATCACACAAAAAGAATAAAAAACACACCAAAATAAAAAACACACACAAATAACACCAAAAGATGAAAACACACAAAAATCCTATGAAGGTATGCAATGAGCTCAAACAAGTTATCATACCTTCGCGTTGTCGTTCGGCCAAGAAACTTCAATGAAATGTGACGTCGAATTCATAGTTCCTTGTCCCTCCATCTTACCTACACGGAAGATGTTATGGGTGACCTTGAAATCCAACAAGGTCCACTCATGTTAGTCATCAAACTTTTAGGAATCCTTATTTGTTTAAACTTTATGTTTTTGTTCCTATATATGCAATGATGGGAAGTATGACCAACACATCCAAATGTAAAGCACATTGCGTGAATATTTCTAACTTTCGTTTTCTCATTGTGAACTTTCTTATTTTTAGGCTTTTCAACGTATTTCAAACCATATCCAAGTCTTCGCCTAATATTGCCATATAATTGATTTCCAAGAATAATATCCAAGGATTGTTTTCTAACACCGAATTTCTTTATGATCAATTCTAGGTCTATGACTTTGGATTTCTAGTAAAGATTTTCCTTCACACGCAAGGTGCATTTACTAATAAAAGCCTTTTTATTCTCCTCTTCATTCTTTCTCAGATTTTCTGCATTCTTCTCTGTCTCCAAAGATTATTTTCAGTTTCCGTCTTGGTCAATTTTTATTTTAGCTCCTTTCTTTCATTTTCCAACATAATTATCTTTTCATTAAGCCCTTTCTTTTCAGATTTTTCCTTAATCAATTTTTCATTGAGCTCTTTATTCTCATTTTCCACCATGGTCATTTTTCCTTGGCATGCTTTATTTTCTGCCTCCAGCTTAGGGCATGTGTTACACTTTAAGGTTGCGTGCACAACGGGGGTTTCTTTTCTAATCTTTGCAAATGTGGCCTTAAGTATTTTTATTTCAGTTTTCAGTTTTTCATCGTTAAGAGACATGTGATAGTTTTCTTGTTGTAGTTCATAGTTTGATTATGTAAGTGATTTAACATTGGTTTCTAACATATCATTTTCAGCATGCATATTTTCACAAATAGTTACAAGCTCACATTTAGAACAAAATTGTACCTCATCAAAATCTTCCATTAAACATAGAGAAGTATGGGCAGTCTCATCTTGTGGTTCGTTCTCGCTATCTTCATCCCATGTTGTCACAAGTGATTTCCCTTTCTTCTCCACATAGTTGCTTTTCATCACATGGCAATCTTTCATGAAATGGCCTTGTTTCTTGCAATAAAAACATTGCAATAAATTAGTAGTATTGTGCTCAGAAGAATTATTTGTAGGATTAAATTTATTGAAACGATCGAACCTTTTTATCATTTCAGCTCTTCCTTGTGGAGTCTTGATGTATCTTCTAAATCCTCTCACCATTAACGCTTGCTCCTTACCAAGTTCTTCATCGCTTTCTTCAATATCTTTAAATGCTAAAGCCTTCGAGCTCTTAGCCTCAGATTTCTCATCCTTTTCTCTAGATTCGGTCGTCTTTAATTCAAGCTCATGCGACATCAAATTTCCAACTGAAAAAGCAGGCGAATATCTTAAGCTTGTGGAAGAACGTTTTCGTTCGGTGGATAACTTTCTTGCTGGTGCATTAATGTCTCAACTTATGTCCATGAAGTTCAATGGGACTAAGAGCATGCAAGAACATATTTTAAAAACATTGCCGTAAGACTTAAGTCATTAGGTATGCAAGTGGATGATTCCTTCCTCGTTCAGTTTATATTGAATGCATTACCTTCTGAGTGTGATGCTTTCCAAATCAATTATAACATTACAAAGGACAAGTGGGATATTAATGAATTAACTAGAAAGCTCATTCGGGAGGAAAATAGGTTAAAGAACTTGGGTGGACACCATCTTAACCTAACCACTCATGAACTTAGGTGGACACTAACCTAACCACTCATGAATGGCAAAGTTGCTCAAGCCAATAGGTAAGAAATTCAAGAGGAAATGACCTATTAAAGGTGAACATTCTAGAAAGAAGGAACATTGTGTGAATAGGTGTCGTTTCTACAAAAAGGAAGGATATTGGTAGAGGGATTATTTCAAATGTATGGCATGGTTTGAAAAGAAAGGGATTTCATTCGTTCCAAACCACAAACCTCAGTAAGAACTATCTGTTTACCGGGAATCGCATTAAGGCTCCTATTAAAGGCTTAGGAACTTATCGTCTAGTCCTTCATACTGGCTATCAATTGGACTTAAGTATGACTCTTTATGTTCCTACAATTACAAGGAATCTTGTTCCCTTCCAAAGTTGGATTTATGTGGTTATAAATGTAAATTTGAACATGGATGTTTTAATTTGTACAATCATGTTAAACTTGTTAATTCAGATATACTTATTGATGGATTGTATTAATTGAATCTTATTATTGAATTATCTGAACCCTGGTGGATCTTTATATTTTTATTAAATGATATGATTTTTATATCCTACGTTTGTCTTCTCATCTCGTTTCAATTGGATATGGCGATCTACCAGTTCCAACAGACATTTTTGCGGATTTTTTTATCTTGGGGCTATTTTTCAATGATATGACTTTTATAGCCTAAGTTTGTCATCTCTTATTTTTTTCAGTTGGAAATGGCAGTCACTTGGTTCCAACAGACATTTTTACGGATTTTTCTGACCTGGGGCTATTTTCAATATTTCCAAAAAGATATCAATCATTTTAATAAGTGATATGATTTTTGGCCTAATTTTGTCTTCTCTTATGTTTTTTCGTAGATGATGGCGATCTCCTGGTTCCAACAAACATTTTTTGCGGATTTTTCTGAGCTCTCAAGTTTTTTCTGTTTTATCGGGAAGATATCGATTGTTTTGTTAAATGATATGATTTTTTGGCTAATTTTGTCTTCTCTTAATTTTTTCGTCGATGATGGCAATCTTCCGGTTCCAACAGATATGTTCACAGATTTTTCTACGCCCTGAGCTATTTTCTGTATTATCTAGAAGATATCGATCGTTTTATTAGATGATATGTTTTTTGGCCAAATTTTGTCGTCTCTTTTTATTTGTTAAATTTTGCGATTTCTTGGTTCCAACTGATATTTTTGCGGACATTTATGAGCCCGAGGCTATTTTCTACATGTTCTGAAAGATAAGAATCTTTATGCTAAATGATATGATTTTTATATCCTAATTTTGTCTTCTCTTATATTTCAGTTGAACATAGCAATCTCCCGGTTCCAACAAACATGTTTGCGGATTTTTCTGAGATCGGTGCAATTTTCTACATTTTATGGAAGATATGGATCTTTATATTAAATGATATAATTTTATAGCTTAAGTTTGTCTTCTATTATTTTTAAGTAGAAGATGGCGATCACCTTGTTCCAACGGACATTTTTACGGATTTTTATAAGCTCGGGGCGGTTTTCTACATTTTTTAGATATATCTTTTATTAAATGATATGATTTTTGGCCTAATTTTGTCTTCTCTTATTTTTTTCATTGAAGATAGCGATCTCCCGGTTACAACGGATATTTTTGAGGATTTTTCTTACCTCCGGGCTATTTTCTTCGTTTTCTGTAAGATATGAATCTTTATATTAAATGATATGATTTTTATAGCCTAATTTTGTCTTCTCTTATTTTTCAGTTGTATATGGTGATCTTTCGGTTACAAAGGATATTTCTGCGAATTTTTCTGAGATCGATGGTATTTTCTACATTCATTTTCTGTAAGATATGAATATTTTTATTGAATGATATGGGATTTATAGCCTAATTTTGTCTTCTCTTATTTTTCAGTTAAAGATGGTGATATCCAGGTTACAACGGACATTTCTGCAGATTTTTCTGAGCTCAATGCTTTTTTCTATATTTTCTGGAAGATATGGATGTTTTACTAAATGATTTGATTTTGGCCTAATGTTGTATTCTCTAATTTTTTTTCTTTGAAAATGGCAATCTCCCGTTCCAACAAACATTTTGCGAATTTTTCTGAGCTCCGTGCTACTTTCTACATTTTCTATAAGATATGTATCTTTATATTAAATGATATGTTTTATAGCCTATTTTACATTCTCTAATTTTTCAGGTTAAGATGGCGATCATCCGGTCCCAACGAAAATTTTTGCAGATTTTTCTAAGCTTCGATCTATCTTCAACATTTTTTGAAAGATATGGATATTTAAATTAAATGATATGATTTTATTGCCTTATTTTATATTCTCTCTTTTTTTAGTTGAAGATGGTGATTTCCCAATTCCAACAGATATTTTTGCGGATTATTCCGAACTCGGGTCTATTTTCTACATTTTCTAGAAGATATGGATCTTTATATGGATCTTTATTTTAAATTATAGGATTTATATAGCCTAATTTTGCCTTCTTATATTTTTCAATTGAAGATGGTGATCTCCGGTTTCAACGGACATTTTTGCGGATTTTTCTGAGCTCGAGACTACTTTCTTCATTTTTTGGAAGATATGGATCTTTATTTTAAATGATATGATTTAAATATCCTAATTTTGTCATCTCTTATTTTCCAGTTGAAGATGGCGAAATCCCGATTCCAACGGTCTTTTTTTGCGGATTTTTTCTAATCTCGGTATTATTTTCTATATTTTCTAGAAGATATGGATCTTTTTAATTTAATGATGTGATTTTGGGGTGTAATTTTGTATTCTCTTATTTTTTTAGTGCAATATGGCAATCTCTCTGTTCTAACGGAACTTTTTACGTATTTTTCTGAGCTCGGGGCTACTTTTAATATTTTCTGTAAGATAAGGATCTTTATATTAAATAATATAATTTTTATCGCCTAATTTTCTCTTCTCTTATTTTTAAGTTTAAAATGGTGTTCTCCCGGGTCCAACTGAAATTTTTACCGATTTTTTTGAGCACTGGGCTATTTTCTAAATTTTGCGAATGATAAGGATCTTTTTATCAAATGTTAATATTTTTGGCCTAATTTAGTCCTTTCTTATATTTCAGTTGAAGATCTACCAATTCCAACGGACTTTTTTGTGGGTTCTTCTGAAATCCGGGCTATTTTCTACATTTCTGGTACATATGAATATTTTTATTAAATGATATGATTTTATGGCCGAATTTTGTCTTCTCTTATTTTAAGTTGAAAATTGCGATCTCTTGGTTCCAACGAACATTTTTGCAGATTTTATTAAGCTCGGTGGTATTTTCTACATATTCTGATAGATATGGATCTTTATATTAAAAGATATGATTTTTATATCTGTCTTCTCTTATTTTTCAATTGAAAATGTCGATCTTCTTCAACGGACATTTTTGCAGATTTTTCTAACCTCGGGGCTATTTTCTGCGTTTTATAGAGGATATGGATCTTTTTATTAAATGATATAATTTGGGCCTAATTTTGTCTTCTCTTATTTTTCAGTTCCAACCGACATTTTTGCTGATTTTTTTGAGCTCGGGGATATTTTCTTTATTTTCTGGAAGATATCGATCGTTTTATTAATGATAAGAATTTTTAGCCTAATTTTGTCTTCTCTTTTTTTCGTTGAATATGGCCATCGCCCATTTACAACGAATATTTTTGTAGATTTTTCTAAGCTCGTGACTATTTTCTACATTTTCTGTAAGATGTGGATCTTTATATTAAATGATATGATTTTTATCGTCTAATTTTATCTGCTCTTTTTTTTAAGTTGACGATGGTGATCTCCCGGTTCCAACGGAAACTTTTGCGGATTTTTCTAAGATCAGGTCTATTTTCTAAATTTTTTGAAAAATATAGATCTTTTTATTAAATGATATGATTTTTTGGCCTAATTTGATTTTTTTTCTTATTTTTAAGTTGAAGATGGCGATCTCTCGATTCCAATGGACATTTTTGCGAATTGTTCTGAGCTTCGGGCTATTTTCTACATTTTCTAGAAGATATGGATCGTTTTTAAATGATAAGATTTTTTGACAAATTTTTTATTCTCTTGTAAGTTGAAGATTATGATCTCCTGGTTTCAACGGACATTTTTGCTGATTTTTCTGATCACAGGGCTATTTTTTAACATTTACTTGGGTTTACATGAGGAAAACATGAAGTTATCACAGATGACAGCACTAAGGATGAGGAGTTCAAAATGAAGTATTGGGAAAGCTATAATAGTTTAAGCTTGATGTTTATGCGAACGACCATGTCAAATAACATTAAGGGCATAATTCCACAAATTGAAAAGGCAAGCGAATATTTTAAGCTTGTGGAAGAACGCTTTCATTCTGTGGATAAGTCTCTTGCTGGTGCATTAGTGTTTCAACTTACGTCCATGATTCAATGGGACTAAGAGCATGCAAGAACATATCATTGAAATGACAAACATTGCAGCAAGACTTAAGTCATTAGAATACAAGTGGATGATTCCTTTCTCGTTCAATTTATACTGAATCCATACCTTCTGAGTATGGAGCTTTCCAAATCAATTATAACACTATAAAGGACAAGTATGATATTAATGAATTAACTGAAAAGCTCATTCAGGAGGAAAATAAGTTAAAGAACTTTGGAGGACACTCCTTTGCCTAAACACTCATTGAACTGCAAAGTTGCTCAAGCCAAAATGTAAGAAATTCAAGAGGAAATGATCTATTAAATGTGAACATTCTAGAAAGAAGGAACATTATGGGAATATGTGTTTCTACAGAAAGAAAGGACATTGGCAGAAGATTGTCTCAAATGTAAGGCATGGTTTTCAAAAGAAAGGGATCTCGTTCGATCCAAAGCACAATCCTCAGGAAGAACTACCTGTTTATGTGAAATCCCATGAAGGATCCTATTAAAGGCATATGAACTTATCGTCTAGTCCTTGATACTGGCTATCAATTGGACTTAAGTATGACTCTTTATGATCCTACAATTACCAGGAATCTCTTTTCCCTACTGAAATTGGATTTATGTGGTTATAAATGTAAATCTGAACATGGATGTTTTAATTTGTATAATCATGTTAAACTTGTTGATTCAGATATATACTTATTGATGGATTGTGTAATTAAAGCTTAATAATGAATTTTTTGAACCCTTGTGGATCTTTATCTTTTTATTAAATGATATGATTTTTATATCATATGTTTGTCTTCTCTTATTTTTTTCAGTTGGAGATGGTGATCTACTTGTTTACTTGTTTCAACAGACATTTTTGCGGATTTTTCTTAACTTAAGCGATTTTTCATAATTTTTTGTAAGCTATGTATCTTTTTATTAAATGATATGATTTCATAGGCTAATTTTGTCTTCCCTTTTTTCAATTGAAGATGGTGATCTCATGGTTCCAACGGACATTTTTGCAGATTTTTCTGAGCACGGGGCTATTTCTAAATTTTGAGAAGATATGTATCTTTTATTAAATGATATGATTTAATGGCCTAATTTTGTCTTCTCTTATTTTTTCAGCAGAATATGGCAATCTCCCAGTTCCAACGGACATTTTTGCAGATTTTCTGAGCTTACGGATATTTTCTACATTTTCTGGAAGATATGTATCTTTTTATTACATGATATGATTTAATGGCCTAATTTTGTCGTCACTTATTTTTCAGTTGAATATAGCGATCTCCTGGTTCCAATTAACAAGATTTGTAGATTTTTCTGAACTCAGGGCTATTTCTACATTTTATTGAAGATATGCAACTTTTTATTAAATGATATAATTTTTGTAGCCTAATTTTGTCTTCTCTAATTTTTTACTTGAACATGGCAATATCCCAGTTCCAACGGAAATTTTTGCAAATATTTTAGTGCTCGGGACTATTTTCGACGTTTTCTGTAAGATAAGGATCTTTTTATTAAGTGATATGATTTTTCTAGCCAAATTTTTTCTGTTCTAATTTTTCAGTTAAATATGGCGATCTCCCAGTTCTAACGGACATTTTTACAGATTTTATGACTTCTGGGCTATTTTTGCATTTTAATGAGGATATAGATCTTTTATTAAATGATATGATTTTTATAGCCTAAATTTCTCTTCTCTTATTTTTGAATTGAAGATGGCAGACTCCCAGTTCCAACGGATATTTTTGTGGATTTTCTAAACTTGGTGATATTTTCTGGAAGATATCGTTCGTTTTAATAAATAATATGATATTTTGGCCTAATTTTGTCTTCCCTTATTTTTTCAGTGATGATGACGATCTCCGGTTCCAACGGACATTTTTGTGGATTTTTCTGAGCTCGGTCTATTTTCTGCATTTTCTGGAAGATATGGATCTTTCTATTAAATGATATCATTCTTGGCCCAATTTTGTCTTCTCTAATTTTCCAGTTGAAGATGGTGATCTACTTATTCAAACGGACATTTTTGCAGATTTTTCTGTGCTCGAAGCTATTTTCTATATTTTATTGAAGATATGGATCTTTTTATTAAATAATATGATTTTTCGCCTAATTTTGTCTTCTCTTATTTTTCAGTTGAAGATGGCGATCTCCCGGTTCCAACGGACATTTTTGTAGAGTTTTCTGAGCTTGGGACTATTTTTCTTCATTTTCTGGAAGTTATGAATCTTTTTATTAAATAATATTATTTTTTGGCCTAGCTTTGTCTTCTCTTTTTTAGTTAAAAATGGCAATCTCACGGTTCCAACGGAAATTTGTGCATATTTTTCTAAGCTTCGGTCTAATTTCTACATTTTCTATAAGTGATGAATCTATATATTAATTGATATGATTTTTATAGTATTTTTCTCTTCTATATTTCAGTTGAAAATAGCGATCTCCTAGGTCCAAAGGACATTTATGCGGATTTTTTAGAGCTCGGGGATATATATATATTTTCGAGAAGTTATGGATTTTTATTAAATGATATGATTTTTTGCCTAGTTTTGTCTTCTCTTATTTTTCAGTTGAAGATGTCGATCTCCCGTTTCCAACGGAACATTTTTGATTTTTCTTAGCTCAGAACTATTTTCAAAAGTTCATTGAAGATAAGGATCTTTTTTATTAAATGATATGATTTTAAAGACTAAGTTTGTCATCTCATATTTTTCATATGTCGATCTCTGGTTCCAACAGATATTTTTGCGGATTTTTCTGACCTCAAGGCTATCTTCTAAATTTTCTGGAAGATATAGATTTTTATTAAATGATTTGATTTTGGCCTACTTTTGTTCTCTTATTTTTTTTCAGTTGAAGATGGCGATATCCCGGTTCTAACAGACATTTTAGGGATTTTTCTGTGTTTCGAGCAATTTTCTACATTTTCTGACAGATTTAAATTTTTATATTAAATGATTTGATTTTTATAACCTACTTTTGTCTTCTCTTATTTTTTAGTTGAAGATGGCAATCTCCCGATTCCAGCGGAAATTTTTGCAGATTTTTTTGAGATCGGTGCTATTTTTCTACATTTTCGGGAAGTTATGGATCTTTTTTATCAAATGATATGATTTTTGGACAAATTGGGGCTTCTTTTATTTTTAAGTTGAAGATGGCGATCTCCCGGTTCTAACAGACATTTTTGCAGATTATTCTGACCTAGAGGCTATTTTCTAAATTTTCTTAAAGATAAGGTCTTTTTATTGAAGTACTAGTCATAGCCCGTGCCCGCGGGCACGGTTCATTTAAGATTACCCCAGTGAAATCTTTGTTCCCTGGAAAATTATTTCCACAGACAAAATTTAACAGAAAAATAAATTAGCGTAAAAATATTTCGCTGCATGGGCACCTACGACGTGTGCGTCTTCGGCGCAAAACAACAAATTTTCCACGGGCGCCTTTAGCGTGAAACAACAAATTCGACGCAGAACAAATTCAGCGCGGGTGCCTTCGGCGTGAAACAACAAAATTCAGCACGGGCGCCATCGGCGTGTAGCAACGAATTCTGCGCGAGTGACTTCGGCGCGGAAGAACAAATTTGGCATGGGCGCCTTCGGTGCGGAACAACAAAGTAGCATAAAAAATTTAGCCGGGGGGCGCCTTCGGCGCCCGCGCTGGAACAACAAACCTCATGGTATTTTTACGCTAATTTGTTGTTCCGCTAAAGGAGCTCGCATGGAACAACAAACCTAATGGTATTTTTACGCTAATTTGTTGTTCCGCTAAATTATTTTACGCTAAATTTTCGGTGCAGTACAACAAATTCGGCGTTGAACAACAAATTTGGCGCGGGCGCCTTCGGCATGGAACAACAAATTAGCGTAAAAAATTTCGACGCGAGCGCGTAACAACAAATCTCAGGGTATTTTTACGCTAATTTTTTTAGTTTGTTTAATTTAATGGATCATGCTTCTCCACAATCTTTCTCAAGGCACTTTTAATTTTAAAGTTTAGGTTCCCAAGGTAATTTCTCACCCAAATTTAATCTCCACAATATTTTCCAAGGCACTTCTAATTTCAAAGATTAGGTTTCCAATGCACTCCCCCCAAATTTAATCTCCAGAATCTTTTCCAAGACACTTCTAATTTCAAAGTTTTGATTTCCAAGACACTTCACCCCCTTTAAGTTTTTCCACTAAAATTTTCACAAAATCCACTCAAAATTTGAACTATACCACCTCAAAATATTAGATCCCCTAATTTTAAACGAACAATAATAAGTAAAGTGCAATAATTGTTATTTAATTCCTCTAAAAATTTTAGGTCCCCCTCAAAATTTAGTTTCCCAAAAATTTTAGTTCCATCACAATTTAGTTCACTCAAGATTCAGGCACAGTTTATTTAAACTATTGCACCCCATAAAATCTTGGATTCCCTTATTTTTAACAAACAACAATAATGAAGGTGCAACTATTGTTATTTAATTCACCCAAAATTTTTAGCCCTCCCAAAATTTAGTTCCACTGTTCTTTTAAAATATTCATCCCCAAAATTTAATTCACTTCAGATTCAGTCCCCCCCCCCCAATTTGAGTTTCCATAGAGAATTTAGTTCAAGGTTTTTAAAATTGTTTTGCTCAAAAATTTGTTAGTGTTCACCCTAGATGTTTTAGTATCAAAATTTTTTCCTACGACTATACTGTTCATCATACTTATGGTCCAGTGTGCATGATCATGTGCGTCACTCTGGCTAATTCTATATTAGATTGAATCAATGTGCTTGTGTTGGCATTTTATGTTAGTTTATCATATGAATGTAAAAATTCGTGGAATAAATTCTCAACAGAAGCTTCATGTGATATTCTTAACGCTTGTGTTGACATTATTGTGTCACAAAATCCCCTATTACGTCACATAAAATGATAGCAAAAATTTCAATAAAATAAATGATAATAATTTAACCACTGCCTCTTCAAGTAGAAATCAATACACAAAACATGCAAACTTGGAGGAGATCTAAAAATATAAAGAAGGGAAAAAGTGAAAAAATGCAGCAAAAACCAAAATAAAACAAAACTAAACAGTAGAAATGTTCATATTAAGCTAGCAAAATCCATGAAATGTTCATCTTATAATTAATTTGAATACATGTTACACACCTTATAGCCACTACAAAATTACATCTATATACAATTAACAATACAAATATTGCAGTTACTAATGTCAAATTTAGCTCAAATCCAGTCTCAGATACTAACATCAGAATCAGGAGTTCCACCAAGCAAATGCACCTTGCTAGCAACTCTCTTCTTAATCCACATCAGCATATCACACCTCACATACATCGGCATAACACTTTCACATTGTTCTTGTTGTTTCTGTCGTTTTTTCACATACAACATCAAAGCACTCTCACATACAACGACATCACACCACACATATCCCTGTAGCATTCCCCAGCAACATAACACTTTCATATTGTTCATGTTGTTTCTTTTTGACACCAATTAAATTCAACGATAGCATCCCAAGCTATAAAAGAAATTCCCATATCTGCAAACAAAAAATCAAGGGATCATGTTACATAATAATCCATATGAAAGATATGAAAGGCAAGAAACAAAATATGCTGATGTCTACAACTCTTAACAAAATATGCATTTAGTCCTATTTACACATTTTATCAAATATGCAGAATGTGATGCTAGGTGCCTTTATAATTCAACACAATCCAATTAATTAACAAAAGAAGCACATAAATGTTTGCAAATGCAACTTGTGATTATATATGCCAGCTGAAGCAACCTGTTACCATCTAAATCAAATTGTATCCATTGATGATGATAGCCAAAATTACAACGTTTTAACAAAGAAAAAAATAAGAATTTACCAGATAACAATCAATAATCTGATAATCTAATTTTAACATACAACAGCATGCCAAACCTAATGCTAAAAAATTGAAGCTCCACGAATAATCACAATCAATTTTTTAGCTTCATATTTATACATTAGGCCACCATTCCAAGCTATCAGCCATCAAAGCAGGGAAAAAACCAACTAAACTGGAAAAAAAATAAAATAGCAAAAAAGGAATCCAAACAAAACCATGATTGGTAATAAGAAGCAAGCATCCAAAGATCATATTCAATGAATCTCAAAATAATAAACAAAAATAATCACCATTCACTGACCCCTTGATATCAAATATACAGAACCGTGATGCTGATATACAGAAACGTGCATAAACTTACATGCAGAAACGTATGCTCATATACATAAACTTACATTCTGTTGAAACATGCTCATATTGATATCAAATATAAACTTACATTCTGTATATGCAGAAATCCCATTTGATAAAAACATTAGCTAACATTTAAACAACTCACTAAGAAGATTTTCTATATGAGCACGTGGTTTTGGAACAGAATCCCCATATCTACAAACGAAAAATCAAGGGGCATGTTACAGAAAAATCCATATGAAGGCGAGAAACAATTTCCCGAACATGCATTAACTTTTGAATGTTCTCCCTCAAATGGGTTCAAAATTTTCCAAAGTTGTCTATTAATTTGTGGAGAGGGGGAAAGAACACTTTATATGTGCAATGAGAAATATAAAAGGAATAATCACATGTCTTCAAAAAGATAGAGAGATTATGGGTGACAAATTTCCTGAAAGCATTTTAATTGAGATTTCTTGGATGACAACAGTGACAAATAAAGACTTCATGCTGATGTCTACAACTCTTAACAAAGTATGCATTTAGCCATATTTACACAGTTCATCAGATATGAACAATGTGAAGCTAGATGCATCTGTAATTCAACGAAATCAAATTAATTAACAAAAGAAGTACTCAAGTGTTTATGAATGTAAATCAAACACATAACTCAGTAGAAGTAAGTAGAAGCAAGTACCAGCTCCTATGCTAATTTAGACCTCCGTTTAACCAGTGGAAGCACAATAGTTTCATATGTTCACATTAGTTCACTCCACACATTTCTGCTTGTGCTTACATAGTAATTTCCAATGTACTCGAGAGAACCAAAAAACTAATTTTTGCAATTGCAACTTGTGATTATATATGCCAGGTTGCTATCTGAATCAAATTGTAGCCATTGATGATTCTACCCAACATTACAACTTTTCAACAAAGCAAAAAATAAGAGTTTAGCATATAGCACTCAATAATATGACAATCTAATTTTAACGTACAACAGTAGGCCAAACCCAATGCTGAAAAAATGAAGCTCCACAGATAATCAGAATAAAAATTTTAACTTCATATTTAAACATTAAGCCACCAATCCGAACTATCAGCCATTGAAGTATAGAAAAGACCAACAAAACTGGCAAAAAAATTAAAATATCAAATGAAATGGAACCCAAATCTATCAACAAAATCATGATTGGTAATATAAGAAGCAAGCATCCAAAGCTCAGATTCAATGAACCTCAAAATAAGAAAAGATAATAATCACCATTTACTGATCTTTAAAAAATTACTCAATAATCGTTTAAAACACGATGAGATGATCTGATTCAATAAATGTTACCTGCGACCTCAACTGATCCAAACAATAAAATGATCATATATCAATAAACCATTTTCTCTACATCTCTCTCTTTCTTTGTGAAACTATTTAACTTAAATCCTATTTTATTTGATAAATAATCAAAAATAAAAACATCAACTTTAAAGAGCAAAGACATGAATTAGAGAGTGAGCAAAGACATGAATTAGCCCCATTCCCATCTAATTTGCAATTGCTTTGAGCCTTTTAATGCTAGTTTCTGTTCATCGTAATAAACCATAATATTTGTTTCCATATGATATATTATATGCATATTTGTAAAAGAAATTGCAAAACAAATCTGAAACCTAATGATTGAACTATTCAATCATTAGTTTCACCACAGATACATAACATACAACATTTCTCTCAGAGGCTTTGCTAGAGACATTTGGCCGACATCGGGGGACAACCAATTGAAGGGAACAATGTGCATCTTAAATTCAGGTTGCCAGTGAACCAAATGTCAGTCATCAAGTTGTTCTGCATTTTTTTCATAACACATGATTTACAAAGTATGGCAGCATTCTTGATAAAAAGTTCAATACACATATATAATACAGAGAGGGAAAAAGGCTAAAGAAAAAAATTGCCAAGATTTGAGCATCTTCACTCTCACCATCACCTATCTAAGAAGAAATTCAACTGAATATTAGTACGCTTTACCCATTTCAGTTCTACTAATCAAAAGCGACATCGAGCAAATCAAGGCCTATATACCCAAATGGAGCAATTTTCTAGCACACAATGTCAATATTCTCACATGGATATCCCTCAAATCTCCAAAATATCATGCAAAAGTAAAAGAAGCTGCACATAAAATTCCATTATATCATTAATTTCGAAGTAAAACTCTAACCTGTGTTCTGGAATAAGAAAACAGATGGATGTGAGAATGAAACTAACAGCTAATCAAGTACCCCTCAATGGGGATATTCTTTTTCTTCTCTCTTGAGCCATAAGAGGAGAAGGGTTGACTGCTGACATGCTGACATGCTGAGGGGCAAACAGAATGTAGTAAGAAGCAAGCAAATGTTGTAAGAAGTCGGGATTCTGTAGTAGCAAATGGTGATTGTGAGCAAACACCTTGAAGTAGTAAACAGAATGGCGATAATTGTGAGCAAATATTTAGCAAATGTAGTAGCAAACACCTTGAAGTAGCTAACAAAATGTAGTAGCAAACAAATGTAATATGAAATTCATCTCATTCCCACCGAACTGGGATTGTGAACTCCAAGCACTGAAATGAAGATTAAGAAAATTCAAATGATATACCAGCCGTAATCCAGTACATGCATATGTATATAGAAGATATATGGAAGCTGGAGGGATTGAAAAGAGAGGGATAAATATATATTGAAGACAACATGTCGATGCATGCATAAATAGAGATAGTAATTAATCATGGCAACTGGTTAGAGTTGTTATTGCCAGGATTCTCTAGCATAAATATAGAAAGTTAACAGGATTCTTTAGCTCGCGATAAATGATTTCCAAAAGCCTATATATACATCTGAGAGACATTTAATAGGTTATTGCCATTTTTGTTTGATAATATACATCTCAGAATGGACATTTAATAGGTTATTGCCATTTTTGTTTGATAACGAAATTAATTAATTAATTAATTAATTACATTCTTCAAGCATTTCTTCTCCCTCACTTCATATTGTACTATCGTCTAATCTGAAAGCAACATCCCTGGGAAATAGTACCTCGCGACATATTGTCCTATCATCTTGCATCAATGTGTCGTCATTACTATTATTTGTATATGAAATCCTACAGTCTTCCTCTAAACATGTTAGCACCTCGCTACATAGAAGCGACAGGATCAATCGTAGGCAGTGCTTTTTATTGCTAGTCTAGTTTCCTCTTCCTTGCTTTGCGGATGAATTGTTAGGGAAAACATGTATGCCAGATTGTTAGAGGCACATCTGGTTGTCTAACTTGATATCAATCTACACATCACAGGGTGTATAACTTGTTATGCCTGAAAATTTACACACACAGGTAACAAACAGAAAAGAAGATCCATGATACTTACTTGTTCATTAGAGAGAGATGCTTGATGTGAGAGAGAGATGCTTGATGTGAGAAAGGGATGCTTGACTGTAAATTTTCATGTAAATCATTTTCATTAGAGAGAGATGCTTGACTGTAAAAAAAGTAAACTGAAAACAACAACTGCTCATTAGAGAGAGAGAGAGAGAACCTCTAGCAGGTAACAAACAGAAGATCCATGATACCCACTTGTTCATGAATAAGCAATGGCTGCAACGTCGATAATTTCCTCTGAAACACAGAAAAGATGGGCAAAAAACATGTAAAACAACACAAAAATAGCTTTCTAACTGACATGAATTATTTCTATTAAAAAATTGGCGACCCAAATAAATTGAAAGAAAAAGAAATAGCATAGACAAAGGAATCCTACTGGAGATCATGGCATACACTCTAGTTATTGTACCTATAAACATCAACATCACAGTCAAGCTTTTGGGGGGGTCGGATAAAAGAACCACATGACCATGTACTATGATTACTACACAATATAAAGTCTGATAACAAATCCCATCTAGACGCTGAACAAACTTTAGCAACAAAACGGACCCAAAATAAATAAAACCGATAAAACATTATAACAACATTCTTACTCATTTCAAGCTGAAATATATAACACGATACTACTCCCAGATGAATCAAAAGTAACATATTGACCTGATTTTGTAGTGGATGCTACTCTACCGACGGATGGTTTCCAGGTAAATCAGCAATTGCCCATTTACTATCTAAAGCCCAAAATCCTGCTACAGCCCTCCGATGGATGTGAGAGAGGGAGTTTTTGTGTGAAAGAGATTTGCTTGATGAGTCTGTTGTGCAGAGAAAAAGGAGAAAGGTTGAAGATCCATGAAAATCACATAACACATACGCTAATTTGTTGTTCCCCAACTTAAAATGCAAGCTTAATTTCAATGTTTCTTCAAGCAAAATACCCAGAATAAAACAATTTTGTGTAATTTTGTGTAATTTTGTTTGCTTCTCCAAGATTATAACAAAATTGTTTGCTTGAAGATAAGAAGATACAAAATTGTTTGCTTCTCCAACTTAAAATTGCTTGATTAAAAACTCAAGCTTGGCGATTCTGTTACCAATGGGTAACATAATGAAGATTAAAAACAATTTTGTTTGCTTAATTACAAAATTAAAAACAATTTTGTTACCAAATTATCGCCATTCTGTTTGCTACTTCTGTTTTTAATGTTACGCCATTCTGTTAGCAACATTTGCTTGAATGGCCATTTTTAATTGCTTGAATCGCCATTCTGTTAGCAAACAGATTAAAAACAATAATGAAGATTAAAAACATTAAAAACTCAGAATCGCCATTCTGTTACCAAAATTGTTTGCTTAATTGCTTAATGGCTTGCTTAATTCTGTTACCAATGGGTAACATTAAAAACTCAGAATCGCCATTAAAAAGCTTGCTTAATTGCTTCTCCAACCCAGAATGGCGATAATCTTCATTAAAAACTCAAGCTTGCATTTTATTCTCCAGAATGGCGATAATCTCCAACCCAGAATAAATCAAAATTACACAAAATTACACAAATTACACAAATAGCAAACAGAAGTAGCAAACACCTCATTCATGCCTTACCAACTCCCGGCGATGATCGTGATCTCTGTTATGAGCGGCTTCAAGTTGATCGTGAGCTCCGACAGCAATTCCTCGGAGCTCAGGGGAGGGAGATGGGCAGGGGAGGGCCGCCACTTCTTTGAGCGCAGGTGGATGTGGTGGAGGGCAGGGCGATGAGCAGGGGGCGGAGGGGGAGTGGCGGATGACGAAGAGGTTGAGGCCGGCGACGTGAGCTTAGGGGAGAGGGAAGGCCGTGAGCTGACGGCTGCGTAGGGGGGCTGAGGGGTAGGGTTGCGTTTAGAGTTTCCCCCCAAATTTTGTGTAATTTTGAGTTTCCCCCCAAGATACAACTTCTCCCAATTATTACATTGTTTTTTCAAATTCAAAAACATCCATCAACCCTTCCCTCCAAATTACACAACACTTTAATTCAATTTCTCTTCTCCCAATTTCTCTTATTCAATTTCTCTTATCTTAACCAACTTCTCTTATCTAAATTGTATTAAGCACATTCTCTTATCCCAATTTCTCAACTCTTATCCAATATCTCTTATCCAAAAACCCATGATAACATCCCTGTTTTATAATATAGATATTATTTTTGGCATAAGTTTGTCTTCTCTTATTTTTCAATTGAAGATGATGATCTCCCGGTTCCAACGGATATTTTTGTTTTTATGAGCTCGGTGCTATTTTCTAATTTTTATGGAAGATATGGATCTTTTTATTATATGATTTTTATAGACTACGTTTCTCTTCTCTTATTTTTATAGTTGAAGATGGTGATCTACCTGTTCCAATGCTCATTTTTGTGGATTTTTCTTAGTTTGGGGCTATTTTTCTACATTTTCTGTAAAATTTGTATCTTTTTTATTAAATTTTATGATTTTTGACCTTATTTTTTCATCACTTTTTTCAGTTGAAGATGGTGATCTCTCAGTTCCAACGGACATTTGTGTGGATATTTTTACGCTACGGTCTATTTTCTACATTTTCTGTAAGATACAGATCTTTATATTAAAAGATATGATTTTATAACCTAATTTTATCTTCTCTAATTTTTCAGTTGAAAATGATGATCTCCTGGTTCCAATGGACATTTCTGCAGATTTTTGAGCTCGAGTCTATTTTCTACATTTTTGGAAGATATGAATCTTTTTATTACATGATATGATTTAATGGCCTAATTTTGTCATCTCTTCTTTTTTTGAGTAGAATATGGTGATCTCCCGGTTCCAACGGACATTTTTGTGGATTTTTCTGAGCTCGGTGCTATTTTCTACATTTTATTGAATATCTGTGTCTTTTTATTAAATGATATGATTTTTGTACCCTAATTTTGTCTTCTTTTAATTTTCAGATGAAAATTGCGATATCCCAATTCCAAAAGACATTTTCGGATATTTCTAAGCTCAGAACTATTCTCTACATTTTTGTAAGATATGGATCTTTTTATTAAATGATACGTTTTTTCTAGCTTACTGTTTCTGATCTTAATTTTCAGTTGGAGATGGCGATCTCGCGGTTCCAACGGACATTTTTATGGATTTTTCTAACCTCGTGGCTATTTTCTACATTTTATTGAGGATATGGATCGATATGATTTTTATAGCCTAAATTTGTCTTCTCTTTTTTTCAGTTGAAGATGGCGGTCTCCCGTTTTCAACGGACATTTTTGCGGATTTTTTTGACCTTGGTGACATTTTCTGCATTTTCTGGAAGATATCGATCGTTTTATTAAATGATATGATTTTTGGCCTAATTTTGTCTTCTCTTATTTTTTTTGTTCCTGATGGCGATTTTCCGGTTCCAACGGACATTTTTGTATATTTTTCTGAGCTTGGGTCTATTTTCTGCATTTTTTAAAAGATATGGATCTTTTTATTAAATGCTATCTTTTTGGGCTAAATTTTGTATTCTCTTATTTTTCAGTTGAAGATGGCAATCTACCTATTCTAATGGACATTTATGCGGATTTTTCTGTACACGATGCAATTTTCTACATTTTTGAAGATTTGGATCTTTTTAATTAAATTATATTATTTTTCACCTAATTTTGTCTTCTGTTTAATCAGTTGAATATGGCGATCTATCGGTTCCAACGGACATTTTGCGTATTTTTTCTAAGCTTGGGATTGTTTTTCTCCATTTTCGGGATGTCATGGATCTTTTTGTTAAATAATATCATTTTGGCCTAATTTTATCTTCTTTTATTTTTAGTTGAAAATGGTGATCTCCCAATTCCAACGGACATTTGTGTGGATCTTTCTGAGCTCCAGGCTATTTTCTACAATTAGTGTAAGATATGAATCTTTATATTATTTGATATGATTTTTATAGCCTAATTTTTGTATTTTCTTATTTTTCAGTTGAAAATGGTATCTCCCATGTCCAATTAACATTTTAGCAGTTTTATCATAGCTCGGGGCTATTTTTATACATTTTCGAGAAGTTAAGGATCTTTTTATTAGATTTTATGATTTTTGGCATAATTTTGTTGCCTCTTTTTTTGTTGAAGATGGCGATCTCTCGGTTCCAATGGATAGTTTTTGGGATGTTGAGCTCCAGACTATAATCTAAATTTTCGGTAAGATATGAATATTTATATTAAATGATATAAATTTTAGCTTAATTTTGTCTTCTCTTATTTTTTCAGTTAAAGATGATGATCTCCTGGTTCAAATGGACATTTTTGAATATTTTTTCACCTCGGAACTATTTTCAAAAGTTCATTGAAGATATGGATCTTTTTATTAATTGTTATGATTTTTATAGACTAAGTATTTCTTCTCTTAATTTTCAGTTGAAGATGACAATCTCCCGGTTCCAAAGTATATTTTTGCGGATTTTTTAACCTCGAGGCTATTTTCTAAATTTTCTGGTTATATTAATGATAAGATTTTTGGCCTAATTTTGTCTTCTCTAATTTTTTAGTTGAAGATGGCGATCTCCCGGTTCCAACGGACATTTTTAGGAATTTTTCTGACCTCTGGGCTTTTCTCTACATTTTCTGTAAGATATGAATCTTTATATTAAATGATATGTTTTTATAATCCTAATTTTGTTTCCTCTTATTTTTTTAGTTATAGATGGCGATCTCCCTATTCCAATAGACATTTTTTCGGATTTTTCTGAGATTGTTACTATTTTTCCTACATTTTCGGAAAGTTATGGATCTTTTTATTAAATGATATGATTTTTGGACTAATTTTGTATTCTCTCATTTTTTAAAGTTGAAAATGGTGATCTCCCGCTTCTAACATACATTTTTGCGGATTATTCTTACCTTAGGGCTATTTTCTAAATTTTTTTGGAAGATATGGATCTTTTTATTAAATTATAAGTTTTGGCCTAAGTTTGTCTTCTCTTACTTTTCAATTGAAGATGGCGATCTCCCGGTTTCAACAGACATTTTTGCGGATTTTTATGAGCTCGGTGCTATTTTCTATATTTTAAAGAATATATGTATCTTTTTATTAAATGATACAATTTTTATAGCTTACGATTCTCTTCTCTTAATTTTTTCCATTGCAGATAGCGATCTATCGGTTCCAGTGCACATCTTTATGGACTTTTCTTACCTTGGGGCTATTTTTCTACATTTTCTGGAAAATATGAATCTTTTTAATAAATGATATGATTTGTTGGCTTAATTCTGTCTTCTCTTTTTCAGTTGAATATAGCGACCTCTCGTTCCAACGGACATTTGTGCAGATTTTTTAAAGCTCCAGACTATTTTCTACATTTTCTGCAAAAATGGATCTCTATATCAAATGATCTGATTTTTATAGCCTAATTTGTCTTCTCTTATTTTTCAGTTGAAAATGGTGATCTCCTGATTCCAACGGACATTTTAAAGGATTTTTCTAAGCTCGGGGCTATTTTTCTACATTTTCAAAAAGTAATGTATCTTTTTATTAATAATAAGATTTTTTGACCAAATTTTTCCTTAACTTATTTTTTAGTCAAAGATGTCGATCTACCGGTTCCAATGGACATTTTTACGGATCTATCTGACCTCGGACATAGTTTCTAAATTTTCTGGAAGTATTGGTCTTCATATTAAGTGATATAATTTTTGATCTAATTTTGTCTTCTCTTATTTTTAAGTTGAAGATGGTGATCTCCCAGTTCCAACGGACATTTTTGCTGATTTTACTAAGCTCGGTGCTATTTTCTATATTTTATGGAAGATATGTATCTTTTTATTAAATAATATAATTATTATAGCCTCCGTTTGTCTTCTCTTATTTGTTCATTTGAAGATGGCGATTAACCTATTCCAACGGACATTTTTGCAGATTTTAATTAGCATGTGGCCATTTTTCTACATTTTCTGGAAGATATGGATCTTTTATTAAATGATATGATTATTTGGCCAAATTTTGACTTCTATTTTTTTAGTTAAAGATGGCGATCTCCCGATTCCAAGGGAAATTTGAAAGGATGTTTTGAGCTACGGGCTATTTTCTACATTATCTGTAAGATATGGACCTTTTTATAAATGATATGATTGTTATTACCTAATTTTGTCTTCTCTTATTTTTTAGTTGAAGATGGCCATCTTCCGGTTCAAACGAAATTTTTTTACGATTTTCCTAGGCTCGGGGCTATTTTCTGCTTTTTATGGAAGATATGAATCATTTTATTAAATGATATTATTTTTTGGCTTAATTTTATCTTCGCTTATTTTTTTAGCTAAAGATAGCGATCTCCCAAGTTCAACAGATATTTTTGCAGATTTTTTACCTCGAGACCATTTGCTACATTTTCTGGAAGATTTGAATTTTTTATTAGATCATTTGATTTTTTGGTCGTATTTTGTTTTCTCTTATATTTCAGATGAAGCCGAAGATCTCCCAGTTCCAACATACATTTTTGCGGTTTTTTCTGAGCTTCAAGCTATTTTCTACATTTTCTGTAAGATATGAATCTTTATATTAAATGATATGATTTTTTATAGCCTAATTTTGTCTTCTCTTATTTTTCAGTTGAAAATGGTGATCACCCTATTCAAACAAATTTTTTTGCGGATTTTACTTGTCTCTAAATTTTTGGATGATGTGGATCTTTCTATTAAATGATGTGATTTTTGGCATAATTTTGTATTCTCTAATTTTTCAGTTGAAGATGGTGATTCTCTGTTCCAAAGGACATTTTTGCGGATATTTCTGAGTCGGGAACTATTTTCTGCCTTTTCTATAAGATTTGGATCTTTTTATTAAATTATATGATTTTTCTAGCCTAATTTTGTTTACCCTTATTTCCCAATTGAAGATGGCGATCTCCTGGTTCCAACAGATAATTTTGCGATTTTTCTGACCTCAGGGATATTTTCTACATTTTATCAAAGTTATGGATCCTTTATTAAATGATATGATTTTTATAGATTAAGTTTGTCTTCTCTTATTTTTCAGTTAAAGATGGCGGTCTCCCAGTTCCAACGGACATTTTTATGGATTTTTCTGACCTCCGGGCTATTTCTATATTTTCTGGAAGAGATCGATTGTTTTATTAAATGATATGACTTTTGGCCTAATTTTGTCTTCTCTTATTTTTTTAATGGCGATCTCTCGGTTCCAACATACATTTTTGCGGATTTTTCTGAGCCCTCGACTATTTTTTGTATTATCTGGAAGATATCGATTGTTTTTAAATGATATAATTTTTTGGCCTAATTTTGTCTTCTCTTTTTATTTGCTAAATTTGACGTGCTCCAGGTTCCAACGGACAATTTTGCAGATTTTTCTGAGCTCGTGGCCATTTTCTACATTTTCTGAGAGATAAGAATCTTTACATTAATTGATATGATTTTTATAACCTAATTTTGTCTTCTCTTATATTTAAGTTATTCATAGCGATCTCCGGCTCCAACAGTCATTTTTGCAGTTTTTCCTGAGATCAGTGCTATTTTCGAGATTTTATGGGAGAAATGGATATTTATATTAAATGATATGATTTTTATAGCTTAAATTTGTCTTATATTATTTTTAAGTTGAAGATGTCAACCTCCTCGTTTCAACAGACATTTTTTGTGGATTTTTCTAAGCTCGGGCTGTTTTTCTACATTTTCTTGAAGATATACATCTTTTTATTATAGGATATGATTTTTTCGGCCTAATTTATTCTTCTCTTATTTTATTTCGTTTATGATGGCAATCGCATGGTAACAACAGACATTTTTGCAGATTTTTCTGAGCTCCGGGATATATTCTTCATTTTCTGTAAGAAATGAATCTTTATATTAAATGATATGATTTTATATCCTAATTTTGTCTTCTCTTATTTTTCAGTTGAAGATGGAGATCTTCAGGTTCCAACGAATATTTGTGCAGATTTTTCTGAGATCAACGGTATTTTCTACATTTTCTGAAATATATGAACCTTTTTATTAAATGATATGATTTTTATATCCTTATTTTATCTTCTCTTATTTTTTTAGTTGAAGATGTCGATATCCCGGTTCAAACGGACATTTCTGTGGATTCTTCTGAGCTCATGCTATTATTTTCTACATTTTCTAGAAGATATGTATGTTTTTACTGAAATGATTTTTTGGCCTAATTTTGTTGTTTCTTATTTTTTTCGTTGAAGATGGAGATCTCCATGTTCCAACGAACATTTTGCAAATTTTTTTGAGCTTTGTGCTATTTTCTACATTTTCTGTCAGATATGTATCTTCATATTAAATGATATGACTTTTATAGGTTAATTTTGACATCTCTTATTTTTCAGTTAAAGATGGCGATCCCCAGATCCCAACAGACATTTTTGCAAATTTTTTTTGAGCTCAGTGCTATTTTCTACATTTTATGAAAGATATGTATCCTTGTCGATAAGCTCGTCGACAACTCCTTTTATATCCAATTGAGTACTAATTTGGATCCAAATTCAATCAAATTTGACCAAGTCAAATCCCCTTAATCCAAATTGATTTGGACTTGATTTTGATCTCCTTTTGAATTTAATTTATTATCACTCCACATCATGTTGACCAAGTCCAATTCTTGCAATTTACGAGATTGCCATCTCTCCAGCTTTTGCTTGAATTTACGTCATTATCATTACTCCCAATTTGCCAGATTGCCATTGATTAATAATCACATGATTGCCATGATTGCTCCATGTTTATTTCCACCTGAAAATCTTAACAAACACATCAAAAATATTCACGAAGATTTGTTATTATCAAACAAAAAATCAACGATCGTTGTATCCAACAATAACACCACGGTTATTGCAAATAGCGGGGTTATAGCATTTTACTATTTCTGGCAGCCCAAGCTATCGGCCAATCCGGGCATCAAACGACCGAAATCTTGCCTCCTATGATATCGATAGTGCAACACCATCGCTTTCCATGGGAAAGCTATAAGAATTCACTCACTGTTTCATTACTCAAGCAATTTCCATGGCTAACGATTTCTGGGACTCGCACAAATTTCGCAGGCATTGTGGGTAAATAAGAGGCCAAATGAGGAGCATCAGTGGTTTCTATGTAAAGCGGAGGTTGTTTCCATGACTTTCCATGAGATTTAGATTGGTCTAAGCACACGGTTGCGGTGAATAGCGGTGTTGAAGCATTTTACTATTTCTGACAGCCCAAGCTATCGGCCAATCTCGGCATCAAATGACCGAAACTTGGCTCCTATGACATCGATCATGCATCACCATCAATTTCCATGGGAAACTATAAGAATTCACTCACGGGTTCAATACATAAGCCATTGCCACGGTTAATGATTTCTGGAACTCGCACGGATTTCGTAGACGTTGTTTGGAAAAAAAAGAGGCCAAATGAGGAGTGTCTGTGATTTCTATCCGAAGATGTGGTCGTTTTCCTGATTTTCCATAATATTTCGATTGTGATAACCCACGGTTGCTGCAAATTGTGAGGTTGAAGAATTTTACTATTTCTGGCAGCCTCAGTTATCGAAATATCTTGGGATATCATGGAAACTACATCCTCTTCATATAGAAACCGCGTATGCTCCTCATTTGTCCTTTTATTTCCCCACAATGCTGGCGAAATCCTTGCAAGTCCCAAAAATCGTTAACCGTGAAAATTGCTTGTGTATTGAATTCGTGAGTGGATTTTTATTGTTTTTCCATGGAAAGCAATAGTTATGCACTATCGATGTCGTAGGAGCCAAGATTTCAGCCGTTTGATACCCGGATTTGCCGATAACTTGGGCTGCCAGAAATAATCAAATGCTTCAACCCTGTTATTCGCAGCAACTGTGGGGTTATCCCAATCGAAATCTCCATAGAAGTTATGAAAACTACCTCCTCTTCACATAGAAACCCCGGACGCTCCTCATTTGACCGCTTACTTACCTACAAAACATGGTAATTTCGTGAGAGTTCCAAAAATCATTGACTGTGCCAATTGCTTGTGTATTGAACCCGTGAGTAGATTATTGTTTTCTCATGGAAAGCGATGGAGATGCACTATCGATGTCGTATGAGCCAAGATTTCGGTAGTTTGATGACGGGATAGTCGATAGCTGGGCTGCCAGAAATAGTAAAATGCTTCAACCCTGCTTTTCGTCGCAACCGTGCATTTATCCCACTCAAAATCTTATAGGAATTCATGATAACTACCTCCTCTTCACATAGAAACCGCAGACACTCCTCATTTGGCCTTTTTTTCCACAACGTCGACGAAATTTGTTACACACGCAATTTCCACGGTTAACGATTTTTGGGTCTCACAAAGATTTCACATGTGTTAAAGGTAAAGAAGAGGTCAAATGAAGAGCGTCCTGAGTTTCTATGTGAAGAGGATGAAGTTTTCATGACTTCTCATGAGCTTTCGATTAGGATAACCCCACGGTTGTTGCGAATAGCGGGGTTGAAGCATTATATTGTTTCTGGTACCCCAATCTATCAGCCAACCCGGTCATCAAATGATTGAAACCTTGCCTCCTACGACATCGATAGTGCATGACCATCAATTTCCATGGGAAAACTATAA
This sequence comes from Scilla litardierei, assembly GCA_030789695.1. Classification (NCBI taxonomy): domain Eukaryota; kingdom Viridiplantae; phylum Streptophyta; class Magnoliopsida; order Asparagales; family Asparagaceae; genus Scilla; species Scilla litardierei. The sequence goes on from CM061131.1 coordinate 94,949,891, forward strand.
TAATTTACTCACGGTTTCAATACACACGAAATTGCCATGTTTAACAATATTTGGGACTCACATGAATTTCACAAACATTGTGGGTGAAAGAAGAGGCCAAATGTGAAGTGTCAGTGGTTTCTATGTGAAAAGGAGGTAGTTTCCATGATTTCTCATGATATTTCGATTAGGATAACCCCACTGTTGATGCAAATATCGGGGTAGAAGTATTTTACTATTTCTGGCAACTTTAACTATCTACCAATCCAGGCATCAAATGACCGAAATCTTGGCTCCTACGACATCGATAGTGCATTACCATCGCTTTCCATGTGAAAACAATAGGAATCCCCTCACAGGTTCAATACACAAGCAATTGCCACGGTTAACGATTTCTAGGACTCACACAAATTTCACAGGCGAGGTGCAATAAGGAGCGTCCGGAGTTTTTGTTTGAAGAGGAGTATTTCCATTACTTCCCAAGAGAGTTTGATTGGGATATCCCCATGGTTGCTGCAAATAGCGCGGTTGAAGCATTTCAAATTTCTGGCAGCCATGCAATCGGTCACTCCGGTCATCAAACGACCGAAATCTTGGCTTATACGACATCGATTGTGCATCACCATCGATTTCTATGTGAAAACTATAAGAATTCACTCAGTTCAATACAAAAGCCATTGCCACGGTCAACAATTTCTGGGATTTGCACGGATTTCATAGACGTGTGGAAAAAGAGGCCAAATTAGGAGTGTGTGTGGTTTTCATGTGAATAAGAGGTATTTTCCTTGATTTTCCATTAGATTTCGATTGGGATAACCCCACGGTAGCCACAAATAGCATGGTTGAAGCATTTTACTATTTCTGGCAGCCCCAGCTATCGAAATATCATGGAAAATCATGGAAACTGCCTCCTCTTCACATAGAAAACGCGGATGCTCCTCAATTGGCCTCTTATTTTCACACAACACCGGCGAAATCCGTGCGAGTCCCAGAAATCATTGAACGTGGCAATTTCTTGTGTATTGAACCTGTGAGTGGATTCATATTGTTTTACCATTCAATGCGATGGTGAAGCACTATCGATGTCATAGAAGCCAAGATTTCGGTTGTTTGATGGCCGAATTGGCCGATAGCTTGGGCTGCTGAAAATAATAAATTGCTTCAACACTGCTATTTGCCGCAACAGTGGTGTTATCCCTTTAATAATACCATGTTTGCTAATACTATGCATTTCTTTTTTAATAAGCCACCATATGAAAAATGCAAATGGAGTCTTCTTAAGGCTTGGAGCTAGAGGGATGTAGGAGGCATCGAGAAAAATCAGAATCTGACTGGAATAAGTTGAGATTTATTTAAGAAGTTGTGTCATATTTTCTAAATCTGAACAGATCTTCTACGTTTTACGGTACAGGTCACAATAATTAGCATATACATCCTGAATTTTTGATATTTGATAACTGAAACCTTGACTAGTAGATCTACAACTTTAATTTATTAAGTTTTGGTAAATTCGCAATGAAATTGGATGATATCTGCCAATATATATGACTGTCTGTATTTTTCCAGCAAGCTGAATCGTTCAAGCAGCACTTTGAATTGTGTATTATAGATATTCTTCCTTTCATTGCTCATGATGCTTGTTGGTACATGGAAAAGAGTTTGATAGTGTGGTTTGCTCATGGATTAGTTCATGTTCTAAGGGCCATGTTAATAACACCCACCACCACGTGTTCGAGAAAATGCCCAAATGAAGCAAAATCCAGAAACTGGAGAAATGTGCTTTCATACATTTATATCATGAACCAAGTTGTGAATTGGTAATGTTTGGGACATGTAAGGCATGGTTTCATATATCAGTATTAATGAATTGAAATGGATATGATGAAGGGCATGACACTTCGGTGCATGACCTATGTTGATATGTGATGTAACTATGATGGAGGGCATGACCCTTAGGTGCATGACTCATATTGATATGAATGAGAAATGTTGACAGTTTGAGGCCATGCCATCATGACTCCTATAAAATAACCTATGATGTTTAACTAAAATGAGCTTGGAATGTCTTAGTCCTCTCTAAAGATGACGAGTTTCCAAGATGGAATTTGGGGGAATATCTGAGTAACAGCATCCATAAGGACTGGACTTGGAGGTGGAGATTCTTAGCACCCGCTCACCTGCATGGAGCGGAGTGACCCGTGGTAGTTGTGGCGACTATTTTCACTCGCCTTATAGGGAGTGACGGTGTGATACATGTGGTGATGTGGAGGATATTCTCACTCCTGCCAGGGACGAGGGAGTTCGAGAGGCCCAGTTAAAATTCATCAGTGAACATGTACCACTAGCGGGGTAGTTTGAGTGCCACCCCACCTTAGGGTGAGGTCCATGTCCTTATGTCCTGCATTTACCCATGGTTTCAGATAAATATCAATAACTGAAGACTCTTTCTTTATCATAATATACTTGTGATTATTTCCCTTGCTTGTTATAATTGTAATTGTTATAAATTACATGGTATTTGTTTTCCTTACAGTGTTTCCTCTTTCCTCTACTTGTATTGTTGTGACACGGTAGTATAATACTCTTTTAGACTAGGTCTGCTTGTGGCACTTGGATTGATAGTCTCTGCACTTGTCACTTACTACCTTGTAGTTACGTTATTCTTATTATAAAGTCTTACTTGTAGTTTTTTCTTGTCCTTCTGTATTTATTTCTCATTGTAATCCTATAGTTGTAGTTGCCTTTCCTTTCCTTATATAATATTTGTAGCACTAACTCTCTTTTGCAGCAACTCACTCTCTAACGGTAGGTACGTCTCTATTTCATATGCTTTTACTTCATACAGTGGTATGCCTTACCATTATGCTATGTTACATAGTCTTCATAATCTTAACTTAACTTGTAACCACAGTAATTAAGCAAAGAATATCACAAATTGCCATTAGTGTTGGGATTTCCTGCTGGGACATGCATTAACGTGCTCCACCCCGTGGGGTTTCAGGTAGCAGATTGGATGCTTCAGGAGTGCTGGCTGGGTATTAGGCATGTGGAGTAGTGGAGTGAGATGGTGGTAGTAGTGCCTTAGTGTTGTACTTGGGTGTGTTGAGTTGTTCCTGAGAGAAATGTGTACATAAGTTTTAATTGAGCCTTGTTACCTATATGGAATGTTATTTGTTTCAGAATGTTGCGTTTCTATGTCTCTCTGGGTGATGTTGCGATTCATTGAGTATTGTGGAGAATTACACGTACTATCCAAGCATGTACACAATGGCATGCCTCTGTATTATTTCTTTATCTTCTCCTCTCATTCTCCATCACCCTTGCCTCTTCAGGAATACCTGGGACGGATTCGTACTTCCCAGGTATCATGTGAAGCGGGAGGTGACACATTGGTGCCAAGATTTCAGTCATTTGTTGACGGGATTGGCAGATAGTTTGGGCTGCTTCAAATAGTTAAATGCTTCAACCCTGCTATTTGCTGCAACCAAAGGGTTATCCCACTCGAAATCTCATGGGAAGTCATGGAAACTACCTCCTTTTAGAAACTACGAACGCTTCTCATTTGTTCTCCCGTTTTCCCACAATGCCGGTAAAATTCGTTACACAAGAAATTGCAACGTTAACGATTTTTGGGACTCGTACAGATTTTGCAGGTGTTGTGGGTAAATAAGAGATAAAATTCAGAGCATCTCGTGTTTCTATGTGAAGAGGAGAGGTAGTTTTCATAACTTCTTATTAGATTTCGATTGGGATAATAACCCCACAGTTACTGCGAATAGCAGGGTTGAAGCATTTTACTATTTCTGGCAGCCCAAGGTATAGGCCAATCTGAGCATCAAACGACCGAAACCTTAGCTCCTATGACATTGTTAGTGCATCTCTATCCCTTTTCATGAGAAAACAATAAGAATCCACTCACGGGTTCAATATACAAGCAATTACCGCGGTTAACGATCTCTGGGACTTGCATGGATTTTACAGACGTGGGGGAAATAAGAGTCCAAGAAATAAGAGTCCAAATGAGGAGCGTTGTGTTTTCCCTGTAAAGAGTAGATAGTTTCCATGATTTCCCACTATATTTCGATTAGGATAATGAAGCTATTTAGAATTCAACTCATGCTAAAATAAATACCAATTATTTATAAAATCAGAATAATATCACCATATTGTAGAGCTCTGAGTTGTGATCGTCTTGACACAGGTGGTTCATCGATCCGTGCTCTGTGGAGAAAGTTATGCACTTTTTAGCGTCGCCCGTCGAGCTCCTTCTTCTTTCTATGAATTTAATGATCTCTTTGAAGTTTAGAGGAGAGAATTTCGGCCAAGATGAAAGGAAATAAGTCTATGGCTGGCCTTGTTTGCTTGTGCTCTCTCTCCTTTGGGTTTTTTCTTGTAGAAATAGGAGTCATATATATAAGGCATGTGTCCAAGAGTTATAGTCTAATAGGAACTCGCCCTTTGTTCGTATCTTATAGATAGAATCCTATTCAATTAAAACTCATTGAGATTGATTTTATATGATTTGTTTTCATCCCATCACCTTGGTCCAATGAACTTGGTCAATCACCTGTTGGAAGTAGAATTCTTTTGTATCCAAATTAAATCTAATTTGAATCCAAATTGAACCAAAATTTGACAAAGTCAAATTCTCTTAAGCCAAATTGATTTGAATTTGATTTGAGTGTGTATTTGAATTTTGAACCTTATCCCCCCATGTTATGTTGATCAAGTCCAATTCTCTTAATCACGAGATTGCCATCTTTCCATCTCTTGTGTATAATTTCAACATTGCCATTGTGCACAATTTGCAAGATTGCCATTAATCAATATTCACAAGTTTGCCACTATTTGCTCCATGTTTATTTCCACTTGAAAACAATTAATAAACACATCAAAAACATTCACGAAGGTTTGTTATCATCAAACAAGAAATCACAGATTGTTATACCACCTACGTTGTATCTAACAATCTCCCCCTTTTTTATGATGACAAACCACAACAAGATTTAATCAATAAGCTCTTTGTGATGTCATCGTGATATGTGTTTGTGAACTATGGTGATGTATGTCAACACGACATAAATCATATGCAAGTTGCTCCCCATATTGACATGCTCCCCTATCAACATGCATGCTTGCCATGATCAAATCTATCATCATTTTCTCCCCTTTTGTTATCATCAAAAGAGCACTTATGAACTCAATATATTATGAATGTAAAAATAAAATATTATTAGTCAAGCAATATGATCACATTAAGACAATTACAAACAACCACTTGATATTTAATTAATCTCATAACAATGATTAATAGACCTTCGTGCTCGTATGATGATTAAAAATTACAACATATAGGGAGAAGTTTCATGAAAATCAACTTTCAATATAACATATACTCTTTTAAGATTTATTTTTCCCACCTCATGAAGCATGAGTTCAAGTTACCAACACTTACACATAGCCTATAAGAACTCTTAGATGAGGGGTGGCATTGCTTGATGGATATAACACCAATGTTAAAGATTAATCTTACAGCATAAGTTGGATACCCTTGTGTTGTCTTATTACCATGGACTGTATCCATTTTTCATATGGAGCTCTTTTCTTCTCATTTTTCAATCTTTGCAATATTATTTTTCCTTATTGTTTTTCTTTTCTTTTAATGAGCTCTAATTTTTATTCATATCCCCTAGAATAACATGTTTTTCAATATCTTTTAATTCATCCACAGACATACACTTTTCCAAATTTTATGAAAACAATTCCATACGTGCAATAACAATTAATCTCGTGAAAGTGTAAGGTGAAGGTGTAGAAATCAAGTCATTCAATTTATTGAACATGTCGTGATCATTCAAAAAGTCTAATATGCAATTATAGTCATGACTAATACAAGATTTCTACATGGATATGAATATCATTCATAAGTGCAATTTTGATAAACAAAAGAGAGATAAACAATAAGCTTAATCTATATAAATGCTACACTTTTTCAAATATTTTTGGTTTTAATTTTTTATGGGTTTTCAAAAAAATTCTATCATACAAAAAGAATCAAACACACACCAAAATAAACGCAAAACCACACACAAATCACACCAAAAGATGAAAACACGCCAAAAATCATATGAAGGTATGCAATGAGCTCAAATAAGATATCATACCTTTGCGTTGTCGTTCGGCCAAGGAACTTCAATGAAATGTGACGTCGAATTCATAGTTCATTGCCCCTCCATCTTACCTACATGGAAGATGTTATGTGTCACCTTGGAATCTAAAAAGGTCCCCTTATGTTAGTCATCAAACTTTTAGGAACCATATTTGTTTAAACTTTATGTTTTTGTTCCTATATATGCAATGATGAGAAGTATGACCAATACATCCAAATGTAAAGACACATTGCATAAAGATTTCTAACTTTCATTGCCTCATTGTGAGCTTTCTTTTTTAAGGCTTTTCAACGTATTTCAAATCATATCCAAGTCCTTGCCTATTGTTGCCATATAATTGATTTCCAAGAATAATATCCAAGGATTGTTTTCTAACACCGAATTTCTTTATAATCAATTCTAGGTCTGTGACTTTGGATTTCAAGTAAAGATTTTCCTTCACACGCAAGGTGCATTTACTAATAAAAGCCTTTTTATTCTCCTCTTCATTCTTTCTCAGATTTTCTGCATTCTTCTCTCTCCAAAGATTATTTTCAGTTTTCGTCTTGGTCAATTTTTATTTTAGCTCCTTTCTTTCATTTTCCAACATAATTATCTTTTCATTAAGCCATTTCTTTTCAGATTTTTCCTTAATCAATTTTTCATTGAGCTCTTTATTCTCATTTTCCACCATGGTCATTTTTTCTTGGCATGCTTTATTTTCTGCCTCCAGCTTAGGGCATGTGTTACACTTTAAGGTTGCGTGCACAAAGGGGGGTTTCTTTTCTAATATTTGCAAACGTGGCCTTAAGTGTTTTCATTTCAGTTTTCAGTTTTTCATCTTTAAGAGACATGTGATAGTTTTCTTGCTGTAGTTCATAGTTTGATTCTGTAAGTGATTTAACATTGGTTTCTAACCAATCAATTTATTTATTTTGGATAAGGTAACCTATCAATTTCAGCATGCATATATTCACAAATAGTTACAAGCTCTTGTTTAGAATAAAGTATCTCATCAAAATCACCCATTAGATATAGAGAAGTATGGGCAGTCTTATCTTGTGGTTCGTCCTCGCCATCTTCATCCCATGTTGTCACAAGTGATTTCCCTTTCTTCTCCACATAGTTGCTTTTCATCACAGGGCAATCTTTCATGAATGACCTTATTTCTGCAATAAAAACATTGCAATAAATTAGCAGTATTGTGCTCAGAAGAATTATTTGCAGGATTAAATTTATTAAAACGACTGAACCTTTTTGTCATTTCAGCTCTTCCCTGTGGAGTCTTGATGTATCTTTTAAATCCTCTCACCATTAACGCTTGCTCTTTATCAAGCTCTTCATCGCTTTCTTCAATGGATTTAAATGTTTAAAGCCTTTGAGCTCTTAGCCTCGGATTTATCCTCCTTTTCTCTAGATTATGTCTTCTTTAATTCAAGCTCATGCGACATCAAATTTCCAACTGAAAAAGCAAGCGAATATCTTAAGCTTGTGAAAGAACGCTTTCGTTCTGTCGATAACTTTCTTGCTGGTGCATTAATGTCTCAACTTATGTCCGTGAAGTTCAATGTGACTAAGAACATGCAAGAACATATCCTTAAAAATGACAAACATTACCGCAAGACTTAAGTCATTAGGTATGCAAGTGGATGATTACTTCCTCGTTCAGTTTATATTAAATTCATTACCTTCTGAGTATGATGCTTTTCAAATCAATTATAACATTCTAAAGGACAAGTGGGATATTAATGAATTACCTGGAAAGCTCATTCAGGAGGAAAATAGATGAAATAACTTAGGTGGACACTCTGTTAACCTAACCACTCATGGAACTGCAAAGTTGCTTAAGCCAAGAGGTAAGAAATTCAAGAGGAAATGACCTATTAAAGGTAAACATTCTAGAAAGAAGGAACATTATGTGAATAGACGTCGTTTCTACAAAAAGGAAGGACATTGGTAGAAGGATTGTCTCAAATATAAGGCATGGTTTGAAAAGAAAGGGATTTCGTTCGATCCAAACCACAAACCTCATTAAGAACTACCTGTTTACGTGGAATTGCATGAAGTCTCCTATTAAAGGCATATGAACTTATCGTCTAGTCCTAGATATTGGCTATCAATTGGACTTAAGTATGACTCTTTATGTTCCTACAATTAGAAGGAATCTTTTTTCCCTTCCGAAGTTGGATTTATGTGGTTATAAATGTAAATTTGAACATGGATGTTTTAATTTGTACAATCATGTTAAACTTGTTAATTCAGATATACTTATTGATGGATTGTATAAATTGAATCTTAATAATGAATTATCTGAACCTTGGTGGATCTTTATATTTTTATTAAATGATATGATTTTTATATCATACGTTTGTCTTCTCTTCTTTTCTCGATTAGAGATGGCGATCTACCGGTTCCAACAGACATTTTTGCGGATTTTCTTAACTTGGGGCTATTTTTCAGTGATATGTTTTTTATAGCCTAAGTTTGTCATCTCTTATTTTTCAGTTAGAAATGGAGGTCTCCCAATACCAACGAACATTTTTACAGATTTGTCAGACGTCGGTGCTATTTTCTGTATTTTCATGAAGATATCGATCATTTTATTAAGTGATATGATTTTTTGGCCTAATTTTGTCTTCTCTTATTTTTGTCATTGATGATGGCGATCTCCCAGTTCAAACAGACTTTTTTGCGGATTATTCTCTCGACTATTTTCTGTATAATCGGAAAGATATCGATTGTTTTATTAAATGATATGATTTTTTGGCCTAATTTTGTCGTCTCTTAATTTTTTCGTTGATGACAGCAATCTCCCGTTTCCAACAAACATTTTCGCAGATTTTTTTGCGCTCTGAACTATTTTCTGTATTATCTAGAAGATATCGATTGTTTTATTAAATGATATGTTTTTGGCCTAATTTTGTCGTCTCTGTTTATTTTGTTAAATTTTGCGATCTCCCAGTTCTAATGGACAATTTTGCGGAGATTTATGAGCTAAGGGCTATTCTCTACATTTTTGAAAGATAAGAATTCTTTTATATCCTAATTTTGTCGTCTCTTATATTTTAGTTGAACGTAGCGATCTCCCAGTTCCAACGGACATTTTTGCAGATTTTTCTGAGATCGGTGCTATTTTCTACATTTTATTGAATATATGGATCTTTATATTAATGATATAATATTTATAGCTATAGTTTATCTTCTATTATTTTTAAGTAGAAGATGGCGATCTCCCGGTTCTAACGGACATTTTTGCGGATTTTTATAAGCTCGAGGCATTTTTTCTACATTTTTGGAAGATATGTATCTTTTTATTAAATGATATGAATTTTTGGCCTAATCTTACCATCTCATATTTTTTTCGTTGAAAATAGAGATCTCCCTGTTACAACAGACAGTTTTGCGGATTTTTCTGAACTCCTAGCTTTTTTCTTCATTTTCTGTAAATTATGAATATTTATATTAAATATATGATTTTTATAGCCGAATTTTGTCTTCTCTTATTTTTTAGTTGTAGATGGCGATCTTCTAGTTCCAAAGGATATTTTTGCGGATTTTCTGAGATCGATGGGTTTTCTACATTTTCTGTAAGATACGAATATTTTAGTTAAATGATATTGTTTTTATAGCCTAATTTTGTATTCTCTTTTTTTTTCAGTTGAAGATGGTGATATCCGGGTTACAACGGACATTTCTGCAGATTTTTTGAGCTCACTGCTATTTTCTATATTTTCTGGAAGATTTGGATGTTTTTATTAAATGATATGATTTTTTGGCATAATTTGTATTCTTTGATTTTTTTTTCATTGAAGATGGTGATCTCCCCATTCCAACGAACATTTTGTGAATTTTTCTGAGCTCCATGCTACTTTCTACATTTTCTATAAGATATGGATCTTTATATTAAATGATATGATTTTTATAGCCTAATTTTGCATTCTCTTATTTTTTTAGTTGAAGATGGCAATCACCTGGTCCCAACGAAATTTTTGCAGATTTTTCTAAGCTTCGATCTATTTTCTACATTTTCTGTAACATATGGATTTTTAAATTAAATGTTATGATTTTTATCGCATTATGTTATCTTCTCTGTTTTTTCAGTTGAAGATGGTGGTCTCCCGATTCCAACGAACATTTTTGCGGATTATTCCAAACTCGGGTCTATTTTCTACATTTTCTGGAAGCTATGGATCTTTATATTAAATAATACGATTTGTATAACCTAATTTTATCCTCTTATATTTTTCAGTTGAAGATGGTGATCTCTGGTTCCAACTAACATTTTTGCGAATTTTTCTGAGCTCGGGTCTATTTTCTTCATTTTCTGGAAGATATGGATCTTTATTTTAAATGAAATGATTTTTATAGCATAATTTTTTCATCTCTTATTTTACAGTTGAAGACATCTCTTATTTTCCAGTTGAATATGGCGATATCTCGTTTCCAACGGGTTTTTTCGAATTTTTCTTAGCTCGGTATTATTTTCTACATTTTCTAAAAGATATGGATCTTTTTATTAAATGATGTGATTTTTTGGCCTAATTCTGTATTCTCTTAATTTTTTTAGTTCAATATGGCAATCTCCCGGTTTCAACGGAAATTTTTGCGTATTTTTCTGAGCTCGGAGCTATTTTCAACATTTTCTGTAAAACATGGATCTTTATATTAAATAATATGATTTTTATCGCCTAATTTTTTCTTCCCTTATTTTTAAGTTTAAAATGGCATTCTCCCAGGTCCAACTGAAGTTTTTTGCTGATTTTTCTGAGCACGAGACTATTTTCTAAATTTTACGAATGATATGGATCTTTTTATTAAATGATAAGATTTTTTGGCCTAATTTAGTCTTTTCTTATTTTTTTTAGTTGAAGATGGCGATCTACCGGTTCCAACGGACATTTTTTGTGGATTCTTCTAAAATCCCGGCTATTTTCTACATTTTATGAAAGGCATGAATCTTTTTATTAAATGAAATGATTTTATGGCCGAATTTTGTCTTGTCTTATTTTTAAGTTGAAAATTGCGATCAGCTGGTTCCAACGAACATTTTTGTGGATTTTTCTAAGCTTGGTGCTATTTTTATATTTTCTGGTAGATATGGATATTTATATTAAAAGATATGATTTTTATATCCTAATTTTGTCTTTTCTTATTTCTCCATTGAAAATGTCGATCTTCTCCAACAGACATTTTTGCAGATTTTTCTAACCTCGGGGTTATTTTCTGCGGTTTATGGAAGATATGGATCTTTTTATTAAATGATATAATTTGGGCCTAATTTTGTCTTCTCTAATTTTTTTAGTTGTGGATGGCTATTTCCCAGTTCCAACAGACATTTTTAATGATTTTTCTGAGCTCGGAGATATTTTCTTTATTTTCTGGAAGATATCGATCGTTTTATTAACTGATATGAATTTTATGCCTAATTTTGTCTTCTCTTATTATTTTTCGTCGAAAATGGTAATCGCCCAGTTTCGACGAACATTTTTGCAGATGTTTCTAAGCTCCTCCCTATTTTCTACATTTTCTGTAAGATATGGATCTTTATATTAAATGATATGATTTTTATCCTCTTATTTTTTTCTTCTATTGTTCATTAATTTGAGATGGTGATCTCCTGGTTCCAACGGAAATTTTTCCAGATTTTCTGAGCTCGTATCTATTTTCTAAATTTTATGAAAAATATGGATCTTTTTATTAAATGATATGATTTTTGGCCTAATTTGGTCTTTTCTTATTTTTAAGTTGAAGATGGCAATCTCCCGATTCCAACAGACATTTTTGCGAATTGTTTTGAGCTTCGGGCTATTTTCTACATTTTTAATGATATGATTTTTGGCCTAATTTTGTTTTTCTCTTATTTTTAAGTTGAAGATTGTGATCTCCTGGTTTCGACGGACATTTTTGCTAAGTTTTCCGAGCGTGGGGCTATTTTTTACAATTTACTTGGTTTTACGTGAGGAAAAACATGATGTTATCACAGATGACAGCACTGAGGATGAGGAGTTCAAGATGAAGTGTTGGGAATGGTCTAATAGTTTAAGCTTGATGTTTATGCGGACAACCATGGCAAATAACATTAAGGGCACAATTCCACAAACTGAAAAAGCAAGCGAATATATTAAGCTTGTGGAAGAACGCTTTCATTCTGTGGATAAGTCTCTTGGTGGTGTATTAATGTTTCAACTTACGTCCATGAAGTTTAATGGGACTAAGAGCATGCAAGAACACATCACTGAAATGACAAACATTGCAGCAAGACTTAAGTCATTAGGTATGCAAGTGGATGATTCCTTCCTCGTTCAGTTTATACTGAATTCATTACCTTCTGAGTATGAAGCTTTCCAAATCAATTATAACGATATAAAGGACGAGTGTGATATTAATGAATTAACTAAAACGCTCATTTAGGAGGAAAACATGTTAAAGAACTTTTGAGGACACTCTGTTACCTAACACTCATTGAACTGCAAAGTTGCTCAAGCCAAAACGTAAGAAATTTAAGAGGAAATGATTTATTAAAGGTGAACATTCTAGAAAGAAGGAACTTTTTTGGGAATAGGTGTTGTTTCTACAAAAAGAAAGGACATTGGCAGTAGGATTGTCTCAAATGTAAGGCATGGTTTTCAAAAGAAAGGGATATCGTTCGATCCAAAGCACAATCCTTAGGAAGAACTATCTGTTTATGGGGAATCACATGAAGGATCCTATTAAAGGCATATGGACTTATCGTCTAGTCCTTGATACTGGCCTTCAATTGGACTTAAGTATGACTCTTTATGATTATACACTTACCAGGAATCTCTTTTCCCTTCTGAAGTTGGATTTATGTGGTTATAAATGTAAATATGAACATGAATGCTTTAATTTGTCTAATCGTGTTAAACTTGTTGATTTAGATATACTTATTAATGGATTGTGTAAATTAAAGCTCAATAATGAATTTTTTGAACCTGTGTGGATCTTTATCTTTTTATTAAATGATATGATTTTTATATCCTACGTTTGTCTTCTCTTATTTTTTTCAGTTGGAGATGGCAGAATACTGGTTCCAACGGACATTTTTTCGGCTTTTTCTTAACTTAGGCTATTTTTCATAATTTTCTGTAAGATATGTATCTTTTTATTAAATGATATGATTTTATATGCTAATTTTGTCTTCCTTTTTTCAATTGAAGGTGGTGATCTCCCAGTTCCAACGGACATTTTTTTAGATTTTTCTGAGCACATGGCTATTTCTAAATTTTCTAGAAGATATGTATCTCTTATTAAATGATATGATTTAATGGCCTAATTTTTCTCTTATTTTTTCAGCAGAATATGGCAATCTCCCCGTTCCAACAGACATTTTTGCTGGTTTTCTGAGCTCGAGGCTATTTTCTACATTTTCTGGAAGATATGTATCTTTTTATTACATGATATGATTTAATGGCCTAATTTTTTTGTCACTTATTTTTCAGTTGAATATGGCGATCTCCCGGTTCCAACTGAAAATTTTGTGGATTTTTCTGAGATCAGGGCTATTTTCTACATTTTATTGAAGATATGTATCTTTTTATTAAATGATATAATTTTTGTAACCTAATTTTGTCTTCTATTATTTTTCAGTTGAAGACGGCGATATCCCAATTTCCACGGACTTTTATGCGGATATTTCTGAGCTCGAGACTATTTTCGACATTTTTGGAAGATAAGGATCTTTGTATTAAATGAAATGATTTTTCTAGCCTAATATTTCTACTCT